>CAIGQQ010036459.1:362149-416313 GCA_903798035.1 Danio albolineatus | reverse complement strand
ACATCTGTGAAAATTTGACAGCTCCTATGAGGACATCATATGATGCCCACTATAAATCATGGTATGAAACTCTCTTTTCATTTTAAGCATCAATATATAATGCAATCATCATTTTATTCATGTTCATCTTGCTTTAATCATGTTCATCTTGCTTGCAGGGAATATGGACATTACTTTTATAACCCTATAACTCTTCATTGTGAAGTGGGAACTTGCTTTCTTTCAGTAAAGCTGCTTTGACATAATATCCAAGTTAACATGAAGAGCGTTATTGAAATAAACGTGGAGTGATTTGTATATTTTATAACAACTGTATAATAAAAACTGAACATTAAATAGATTTTATCCTATGTGTTATGTACAGGAAATCTGCTGATAACTATAGTCAGTGTTATACGCTAACACCTAGCAAATGACTTTTAACAAAGCCAACATTGTTGAGCTTTATAAAACACAATGACACATTGAATAGCTTATTAGGAAATTGATTAAATAATATTAAGAAGCAAAACCGAATATGTCAAACACTTCAGAAGGTCTGAGAAACAGCTGGAGTCTCCAAACAATACACTGGCTGCTTCGACTAGCCAGACTAGCTGCTTAGCACATCATCGCTGTCTCCCTGCCTCTACAACGGCTGTCGCAAAAAAGCCAGAACAATAGCCTTACTTAAACCTCCAAATTATAATATCAGCGTGAAAACAGCGAATCTTTCCACCGTTGCCGTAAACAAAATGATCAGTAGGTTTTTCTTACCAGCTGCCTTCAAGCACTTCCCCTACAGCATCCGCCATTGCTGTGGTGACGTCCACGTCAAAATGTGTCGTAAATACCAACGTCCTGTCGCTAGATTGCACGCACACGCTTGACGCTGGCCAGCGCTACGCAGGACGCGACTTTAAGGTGCTGCTTGTTGACATGACACACACCTCGTTCGGTCAGTTCGCTCTTTATGTCATCAGCTCGCTGACTTGGAAAATGATGCATTTGCTGGGTGAATATAGTTTATATTATGTACTTATTTTGCAATAGCCTATAATCTGTAGTCCAAACTATGAGAACAAAGATTTTTGTGTAAAAATAAATGTATCCCATATTGTCGATTTATTGGTTGTTTCAAAAAATTTTTGTTGCCAGTTTTTAGGCTATATTTAATATATTTTTGTGTCGTCATATCAGGCCCTGTCTATAATCCAAAGTAAGATTAATTTCTGCAAACCGGTGCTTGTCAGACAGTTCAGCTCATTGAACCAGTCCAAATGTACTTCAAATAACTATACTTTTATCTTATTTCAGAATTGAATCTGATTTCTGTACAAACCTACATCTAAAAGAACCTCTGATTGTAAAGCACTTTGGGTGAACAGCTAGAAAGGGCTGAGTAAATGTATTCATTTATTAAATTAGAATTTCTATTCATACATAACAGCTGCAAAAATATGCCAATAGATTCTACATATATAAGAAAGAATAATTCTATTTTATAAACTCCTTGATATGACTAAGTTTTAGTTTTTTTTTTTTGGTACACTCAACAAGCTTGACAGAGTCAATCCCCACCTTGGAAAAAAATGACGTCAATCAAATCAACAATGAAAGACTGCATAAACATTACTATATTTGTAATGTTATACTCATATTTGTCATACAGAAAGAAAATATATAAGCACAATTATTCATTCATTTATTTTCTTGTCGGCTTAGTCCCTTTATTAATCTGGGGTCGCCACAGCGGAATGAACCGCCAACTTATCCAGCATATTTTTTACGCAGCGGATGCCCTTGCAGCCGCAACCCATCTCTGGGAAACATCCATACACACATTCACACACGTACACTACGGACAATTTAGCTTACCCAATTCACCTGTACCACATATCTTTGGACCGGAGCACCCGGAGGAAACCCACGCGAACACAGGGAGAACATGCAAACTCCACACAGAAATGCCAACTGACCCAGCCAGGGCTCGAGCCAGCGACCTTCTTGCTGTGAGGCGAACGTGCTACTCACTACACCACCGTGGCGCCCAGCACAATTATTATCAATGACAATTTATATAACATTTTAAAATAAAATTTAAATTCAATTTAAATAATATTTGACAATTATGCCTTTGATTGTATTTGTAGAAGGTAAATGCAGCATTGGCAAGCAGAAGAGGTTTCATTCAGTACATAAAATTAATACAAATTTTATGAAAAAAAATCATTAAAAAAATCAATTTACAATTGTTTAAGTTTAAGCTTAAAAATGTGATTTGATTTGTTGGCCCTGAGTGTGTGATGGCCATGCGTTTAATAAGAAAACTTAAAAATAATTAGAAATAAAACACAAAAGCAAGCTAACTTTATGAAAATTGGTTAACAACTTGCTTCTTTATTTAACGTCATCATACATTATTACACAGGAATACTTCACTGACATCACATTTTCCCCTCTTGTTTTATTTTTTTTATTATTTTAGGAGGTGTCATTTTTGCACAGGTACTTTGAACAGATTAAGCACAACAAATCCATTTTTAACCTTTAGATGGTGCCAATTAGCTTGCAATGCACAGTTTATTTGAAATCAATACTTTTTTTATTTATTTATCATTGGTGATCTTCAAACATGCATCAGGCTGGAATGACTTGTTCCCTCAAAACTGGTCTGTACCATTGCTACTAAGTTATCAGGCTGGAAAAAGAAAATAAGCAAACATGTGTAAACATTTACATATTAGGCAATACTCAATGATCCATGTTTACATGCATAGGCAATTGATCACATCCTATTGTAAACTAGTTCTGGTCACGGTAAAGGCAGAGCCCTGTACTGTGTAACATTCATTCAACAATGATTTAAACAATTGAGCTACAATATAGTAACACATCTGAAGTAATTCAGACAGCAATGCCATTTCGTCATCATTCAACAAACTTAAAATTTTAATTTAGAATGAATGAATGCATATGGGAAAGAAATCATGGCTGCATTGATTAAGAATAATATTTTAGTGTCTTTTATTAAAATCAGTAACGCTATCGTTCATTAATTAAATGAAAACGGAATAAGCATTTTAACAGCCACTTGGGATTTCATCTAATTTACATCCGAACACATGTACTGTATGTGTTTAAGAACATGCCACTACAAAGATACCTCAATCGGTCAAGACTTTACAAATAATATATTTTTAAAAATGAGTATGGAGGGAGAATTGGCTAAATATGATCATTTTATTTTCATAATTCTTAAAAAAAGGGAGTCATTCATCAGAAATATGCCTCAATGATATTTTTTTATTTCACAGAGGAACTAAAGAAATAAAATCAGATATGTGCAGTTTGCAAGATATAAAGGGGAGGAATGTCCTTTTGGTGATTCATAATGTTTCAAGGTTCATTTATGTTTTAGCACAAAATTGCAACATTGTTTCTTAAAGATAATAGTTTTTCACCACTTAACATTTTAGTGCTTCAGTTTGGAGACAAGAGCAATTTCACAGCAAAATCCTTGTACAGGGCTGAGAGGCTTTTAAATGACTTCAGCTACATTATCTTACACATCAGCTGTACAGTTTTCTCTGTTTTAAGTAGGTTGAATATGTTTGACATTATATTCTGCATTGTATATTTTTAGATCCCACAGTTGCACGCAATATAAAAAAAGAAAAACAAAACAATGATAAAAATAAACAGAAATAAATGACTGCACGGCCAAATTACCCGAATATAACCCCCATCTTATAAACAGTGTCAAAACAACAGCGACACACCAAGAAGTAACCGATTTACAACATAAACATCTCAACTAAAACTTTAATCTTGCATTTCCAAAGAATGCAAATATGATTGCTAGGATGTGACAGTGAAAAGACAAAACATGTGCACATAATAGAATCAAACCTCAAATCCGTAACGCAGTCCTGCTGATGGTATATGCGGAGTTAACTAAACAAATCTGGTGCCTTGTGTGGAAAACAAAGAAAGGAAAATAATGCTGATCGAAAACTGATCGAAGATGTTAATAGATGTCACTAAATTAAGATTATTAAATCAAGAGGTTTCACATTTGTCTCAATTGGCAGAAAGAGTTGAACATGAACAAGTGAGAGCTGTCTGTAAGCTGTAAGATAGTCTAAACCATACTCGATGAAGGAGAATGTAAACTATGCTTCTGATGATTTTGTCCAACAGAGCAGCCACCAGTCTTTTACAAGCTTTATTTTTCTCATCTCCTTTCTCTGCTCCCCCATCATTTTCTTCCAGTCCTCAGAAACTGGTAATTGTGTGGCAGCAGAACCCATTCCGACCTCCTTTTCATTGATAACGGTGATCTTTGTAATGAAGTAAAAATAAAAATAAAACAAAAACTTGGATAATGGGATTTGTATTCTGACCCGGCAGTTAAGAGTGGCGAAAGGAAGCAAGAGTTATAGCGTGGGAGGCTTGAGCCCATACTTCTTGGCCACCTCTGTCTGGGCATAAGCAGCATCACAGAGGGAATACAGATGGGCCATCTCCATCTCTGATTTGGCCAAGTTAATGGCCTTGTTGAACATGTCTATAGCCTTGTCCAGATTGCCTCTGTGGGTAGAAAAAAAAATAATTGTTTGATTTTACAGAGCCAAATGCAGTTCTGTCTCAAGCTAAAACCACACTTTTGAAACTTTACATCATAACCAACTGAAAATTCTGGATGCACTTGTTCGAGAAACAAAAACGAAAATGCTTTGTAATAATTGTTTCTTATTTTATTAAATTGTATAAAATGAATTAAACTCCATAACTTAATTTATATTGATATAGAAAAATGAAAAACACCAGACAAAAAACATTAACCACAATGATCGTAACAAGGGATGCAGTTTTTCAACCATCAAAAACTATTGGCCAAAGTTTTCTGCTGAAAGATAAAAAAAAATTGTTTTCCATGCTGTGCCACAGTGCTCTGCAACTTTCACACCGGATGTGGAAAGCGATGTGCTATGAAAGCCAATTATTTCAATGGCTGTGCAAGGGCAGTTTGTTGAACTTACCAAAGCACTGGAGCATTGAGTGCACTGTCAACTAGCTCACACGTGATATACAATTAAAATTCAAAACAGCTCAATATTCCTCTCTCTGTGGATATACTGCTCATTCACATACTTGGGTATAAACCACACATGCTCACTGCTCAACTAACACACCAAAATAACATTGCTATGTTGTACATGTTCCTGCTGCTTGCAACACCTTTAGCAACACTGGTAAAATGACACCTCTCGACTAGTTGCACTGTCAATAAAACATGGCTATTTTATTGGCTTGTGTTTTTTAATTTTTATTATTAGCATAATTTAAGATACATTTATTAAAAATCTTACAAATGACTCCATATTATTTAATAAAATAATATGTAATTACAAAGCATTTGGTTTTCGTTTTTGACCAAGTCCATCCAAGATGATCGGTTTTGGTCCAGAATCAGCATTTGGCCCAGATCATTGTCAGGCATGAGAGAACATTAAAATTGTTTCCAAGAAGTATATTGACCCTTTACCATTACATGTGCTGCTTCTTAGAGCAACCGTCTACAAGTTTTATAAACATGAAATGAAATAATTATTTGGACTAAGAAAATATTTATATTTTCAGATTTTCCACTACTATATGAATGTTAAATATCAATGTTATCTTTAGTCTCTGCAATAAAATAAAACAGAACTGTGCTGCACAGAAAGGCGTTTTCTTTTTAGTCTCATATCTTTGTTTATCTATTTCGAGGGAAACCCAAAAATGCCATTTTAGCCTGATCAATATCAGTGGCCGAAAATATGTTCCATCCCTGATAATCAATTACTAGCCAATTAAAAACAAAACAAGAACAGCACAGGCAAATAATATTTGACACAAACCTTTGGACTTCAATGGTTCCCATTGTTTCATATGCAAAGTCACATTTATTGTCAATTTCAATGGCTTTGCTAATGAGTTCAAGACCCATTTCCAGATCCTGTTTCCACTGAAGCTGCAACAGACTACAAACAAAAACATAGCCATTTATTTTATTTATTTTTTTACTTGAACAAAATATTTTTTTCTATATTTAGATCCATTAAAATGTTAGAACTAACCCTTTATGAACATATGTTGTGGCGTTGTCAGGCTCTAGCTCAATACATTTATCATACATTTCATCTGCCTTACCAAACTGTTGCTGGTCAGTTAACGCCTATGGCAAAAACAGAAAAGAAAAGAAAAAAGTCAATACATTATAGTAAAATATTCCATATTGTTATTTGTCATCAATGGCCCCGTGTTTGCTTGCATTTAGATGCACCTTTAATTCAACTATAATTTCAACCATAATCTGTTTGTTTTGGTACATCACAGTGGTGCATGAACACCTTGTTTTGGTCCAGTAATGATCACATTTAGTCAGACGAGTTGGTGGTTTTTATGTGGCTTTTTATTAAATGTGTTTCAGAGAATCTATGGAAGTGCTTGAAAATAGACAAGCTTAAAGCAATAAGCCCCAAAAAGCCATGGTTTACAGTCAATTTATAACAGCTAAGGGGCGTTGAAACTTATAACCAGTCAGAATCAAGACCCATAATTTTCTGTTTCATTGAATATTTTAGATCCTGCTTACACCTGCATGTAGTGTTGTTCAGTTGTGATCAGACTGATGTAATAAACCTTAAGGTGCAAATGAAGCAGTCAGTCAAGTTTTCATTGTTTTGTAAATTGGTTTCCACGTTGATGAAAATAAATTAAATAGACTTGGTTAATGTATCCATTTTGAAGAAAAGGGCATGTTTTATTATAGCTTTTTGCGCAAAGGCGCCACCATCTTGGAAAATCATTGTGTTTGATGTCACGGGGTTGGTTCCGTCCCCTCAGCTGAATAGATACAGTAGAAGTAAATAACTGAAAACAGAGACTGCAAAGCCTAATTTAACCCAGTGCGTGAAGTTGTGGACATGCATCGCAGAGCTGGTGCAAATACAAGCATATTTTAATACCTTTCGTTTGATGCGCTTTGGTCCACTTTCTCACATTGGTGCAGTGCTGCTTGACGGAAGAATTCTATTGAAACTAATGCAACAATTAACGAACATGACTTAACACTAGGGCTGTTCAGTATGGACAAAATAATCATATTGCGAATTTTTGAACAAATATTGTGATTGCAACTGTTTTTGCTTTTTCAAATAAGCTACATACACACATTCTAAATGTAATCAGTGCACAAGAAGTGCATAACAAAACATTTCACAATGAAATAACATAGTATTAAGTACTCCCGCTCAACTTCGCTGTGTGCTAAGTGAGCTCTGATTGGTTAACATCTTTCTCCCGCTCAGCTTAGCTGTAATTGCCCAGTGTGCGGCGTCAGTTCTGATTGGTTAGCATATTAAAATCATGCGCACAAGCATGTGAACAGGAATCAAAATAAATTAATAGATAAAATTGCAGCCTTACACGATTTAGAAATTGCATGTGCTTAAATCGCGATTTTTTTCCGACTGCGATTAATTGCCCAGCCCTACTTCACACTTTACGAAGTCATGTCTTTGTGGATTATGTCAAGACATATTCCCTTTCAAGTCGATCAACTCGATCTCTCAACATGTATGAAGGACATACAAAATTGTCATGTGAAAAACCACGCCGATCTTAGATTGACTTGAACACACAAAAAGGTGAGAGCTGTAGTAGTGAAAAGTGAGAGTACCCCTCCCCATAACATCGCCATTGGACCGGCAGGCAGTCAGGCAGGATAATACAGAGAATGGACCAAAGTGCATCAAATAATCAGTATTTAATAGAAAAAAATATGATAAATATGTTTTTATATATCTGACACGCAATTGATGCTTATATTTGCCCCAGCTCCACACCCACAACTTTACTCATTGAGTTAAATTAGGCTTTGCAGTCTCCATGTTCACGCCATTACTTCCATTGTATCTGTTCAGCTGAGGGAATGGAAACAAAACTGTGATGTTAGACACTATGAAATTCCAAGATGGCAGCACCCTAGCTCTCAAAACTATAGTAAAACATACCGTTATCTACGAATAGTTTCATTAATCGAGTTTGTTTACTATATTTCATTTCATTCATTCATTCATTCATTTTCTTGTCAGCTTAGTCCCTTTATTAATCCGGGGTCGCCACAGCGGAACGAACCGCCAACTTATCCAGCATTTGTTTGTTTGTCCACAGGGAGAACATGCAAACTCCACACAGAAATGCCAACCGACCCAGCCGAGGCTCGAACCAGCGACATTCTTGCTGTGAGGCGAACGTGCTACTCACTACGCCACCGTGGCGTGCCCACTATATTTTCATTAAAGTGAAAATTAATTGACAAAATAATAAAAGCTTGACTGACTGCTTCACTTCTACTTTAATACCAGAAATAAATGGGCTCAAGATAAGCAGTACCTGTGCATACAGAGCATAACCCTCAGCACACTTTGGAAACCTCCTAATGACATCCTCAAAACCATCCATGGCTTTCTGAACCTGGGATGGGTTGTTTCCAGTGTAGGCCTGTCGGTACTGAAAAGAAGATGAAGAAAAGAAAACAAGCATTAAAGACAATGAGAATTCTTCATAATAGTTTTTTTCTGAAAGTCAACACCGTGCCAGCACAAAGGTTTTCATTTGTAAATAGTACTCTCTACTTACAAGTGCAAAGCACTTCTGTGCCTGGGCAAGTGCAGAGTCTGGTCGAAGTTTTATACACTCGTCAAAATCTCCCACAGCCTCCTCTACCTGATCCAGCAGAATCTTCAACTGAAACATTGAAACATCACTAATAGGTAATCAAGCCATAACATTTATTAACTCTAATTAACAAAGTTGTTGTTACAAAGCAATGCTGCACATCAAAACAAAGTCAGAGTGGGACATTTAAATTGGTCCATTTTTTGCAAGATATTGCAAGTTTCAGTTGCCAACAAAATGTATCTGACGTTTCAAATCAAAAAACACGTAATTTATTACACCGTCCTGTATGTGCGCATATGTCTGAGTGGATTCCAGAAATTTAGTTTTTTTATGCATCATTTGAAAATGATGAATATTGAAACTGAATATTTCCTATCATTTTTGATAATAACGGTGATGACTTGATCAAATTTTGCACTAAAGTAGATTGCTTATATATTACAATATCATGAAAAAAATTATTTCAAAATAACATTGACTTGACAGATTAACCAGTCTGAAGTTGGTCATAAACCTTTAGCATGAGTAGGTGACATTTACATTATAGACCAAAAGCAACACTGACACTGTACTTATTCATTCATTCGTTTTCTTTTCGGCTTAGTCCCTTTATTAATCTGGGGTCACCACAGCGGAATGAACCGCCAACTTATCCAGCATATGTTTTACACAGCAGATGCCCTTTCAGCTGCAACCAAAGACTGGAAAACATCCATACACACTCATTCACACACATACACTACGGACAATTTAGCTTACCTAATTCACTAATACCACATCTTTGGACTTGGTGGGGGAAACCGGAGCACCCGGAGGAAACCCACACAAACATGGGGAGAACATGCAAAACCCACACAGAAATGCCAACAGGCCTGGCTGAGGCTTGACCAGCGACCTTCTTGCTGCGAGGCGATCGTGCTACTCACTGCACCACCGTGATGCCCAAAACTGTATTTATTTATTTATTGAATTATTAATGATTAACCACTTGCTTTAATAAAACCAAATGTACTAAAACCTATACAGATAAAAATGAATTTCTGAATTGAATGAACTTCTGAATTTCAGAGGTCATGGAAACGTATTCAGATCACTACACTGTTTAGTATGAGCAGCTGATGGTAGCTGTTACTTTCAATTTCAAGTTGAATCAGATAAACTTGCCATTAACTTGCCATTAACACTACATTAATTCATAACACTTAAGACAGTTTAAATTAAATATGGTTCATTTTAGCGAGTTAAATACATAAATAAAAATAAAACATGCTGCCATTACATCTTAATACATATCTTTTTTAATAGTGCATGATCAAATACACTATTAAAAAGAGCATGAAGCACAAATGTGCGTTTTAACCAAAATGCTGCGCCTAACATCATGTTAACGACATATCAAGCTTCTTAACTGAAAGCAAATATAAAAAACATCTTTGCAGTGAGCACATTAAGCCACAAACATTCCACAAATGCTTGCTTTGAAGTTCCAACATGTTAAGTTGTCATACCTGTCCTCTGTGGTGATAGACATCTGCATTGCGGAGATCGATCTCTGCTGCCATGTTGAAGTCCTGCGTGGAGAGCTGGGGCTGCTGCTGCTGCATGTACATACTTCCACGTTTAATGAGGGCATTAGCACGCAACTGAAACACATCAGAAAGACTCATTAGCACCAAAAAGAACTTAAACATGCTACACAAGGCTAACAACGTCACTGACAATACGTATTTGTATTTCCACACAACACATTAAGTTTCATTTGGTGGCTGATAAAATTGCAGAATGAGTATGTTTCTTGAGCCTAATCCCGTTACCTTGACGCTGGCATCATCCATGTTGATGACACGGTCAAGATCAGGCTGTGCTGCTGTAGCGTTGCCAATTAGCAGGTAGAATGTGGCTCTCAGCAGAAGAGCTTCAGCTGAGTATCTGCCTCCAGACTCAATCTCCTTTGTGCACTCACTGATGATCTTATCATAGTTCTCCTCTTCCATGTACTGCTTTGCCTTTAGGTAGCCTGAGCTGAGGATAGAGTAGCTCATTACTTTAGTAAATTAATTCTAGTTTAAAATAAACAACCAAGTAAAACTTTTAAGTACTTTTTTATACATTGTGTACGTAAGGGATAATCAACAGCTTGCCGTGCGCTAAAAAATTAATGAATGACGTGGAGGCAAAGGACCACATGACGCGCAGCAGGGCATGCCGTTTATTATTGCGCTTATTTGATGGTCATTTGCCAAGGTAGGCCTAAATTTAAAATAGTTTTGCTCTTTGCAGCGCAATTTGTCCAAATTTTTGTCAATTTTTACATGTTAGATTTTCTAGTCCCTCCACTGAATCAGCTGTGACAGGCAGACAGAGAGATGGAGAGAGCATGTGGTTGCTGTTTATAGCTGCTAATATTATTAAGATGCAATTTCATCAGATCTATTACAGGTGGACAAATAAGA
Source organism: Danio albolineatus (assembly GCA_903798035.1). Taxonomy (NCBI): domain Eukaryota; kingdom Metazoa; phylum Chordata; class Actinopteri; order Cypriniformes; family Danionidae; genus Danio; species Danio albolineatus. The sequence goes on along the minus strand of CAIGQQ010036459.1, from coordinate 405,148 downwards.
CATTTCCAGTCACACCTGGAGTGTGTTTCCAGTCACAAGTTTCTTTTGTCTACTTTCTAACGCTTCTCTGACAAGGGAGGATCTGTATATTGTCTTGACAAAAGCTGGGCTACCTACAGTATAGCAGAATTTCCACGATTTAGATTTCATAATAAACATACAAATCTTATAAAAGGTACCATATCAATTAAATATGCATTTTCAAATGCACTCTAGAGTCTTTGAAGCAGCCAAAGTCTATTTCAGAAATCTCTGCTGTTAAATATGGGTAAAATTTGCATAATGAAAAAAACATATCAGGACAGGTAGGAGAACATTCTGCTTTATCTTCTTTAAAACAAAAGCAATTAGCCAAACATGCAGGATCAGTGTAATATTACATTATTTACGGTCATAAATTAATGATGAAACTTATCTTTGCGATCTGCCAAAACAAAATAAACCTGAGAACAAGTAATAGGTTCAAAAGTCCAAAGACTGACCGTTAGATACATCAAAGATTAATTATATATCCCGTTTTAACAACAGAGATGCAAGAGATTAGATCCAGCGGCGTGTCTCAAGATGCTCTGGATGACATAAAGCTTCGCTTGGAGGGAGCCGTTCGCGGAGCTGCCGCTGACCGCCTGGAGCTTACAACATTTTTAAAAATGCGCTTTCCTTACACACAAACTGCCGATTTGACTTCAAAATAACTACATTCTCGCTTAAAAAACTCTTGAAACTTGATTTTGTGGCATAGTTGAGTATTTTCCTAATTTTACGGATTTCTCGTCCGCCATTAACAGCCCTCATTGGTACAGCACACGTGAGTTGCTATGGTAACTATAAACGTTTGGGAGAAGCGCACTTATTTCGAACTGTGATCAAAACTGACTGAAAATACCTGTGCTTTTTAATGAAAATAATGCACACCCTCCACCCAATCAGAATCAAGAATTTCAACAGACCATGGAATAAACGGTTTTATACATTTATACACAGCTGCACCAGCAGTGCGCAAGTTAAGACATAACCTATAGTGAAGGGATACAATGTACAGCTACTTTTGTGTTAAACCAATGAACTTACGTTGTGTTCCAAATATACTGCCCTCCGATATTGTCTATTGAAGTATCATTCTAAACCGAAGTGCTCAAAACTGGCCACTTTATTTTGTAAAATACAACGGATGGACAAATTAGGCCATGAACCTTTGAGCGGAGAAGTTGTTTTGTGTCTCATACACTGCACTTAATTCGGAAGAGCTCATCCCTATGCTCTAATCGCTTCTGAGGGACCGTTCGAAGGGATTAGATAGGGATGAGCCCTTTCTAACTGAACCTACCCTTAGGTTTTAACATATCTCAGTGCTTCAACTAAATATTTACAGAAGCTCAAGCTCATGAATAATGGTAGTATACAAGCTGACAGCAAAATTAGATTACATTAATAAGTTTGTGATTGATAATGAATAATCAGTTCTCACTTCCTTTATCCTTCTCTGCTCGCAGCCTTGTGCACTGATTTAGGTTTTGATGTCCTGGTAAATTTGCTTGCTACCATAAAATAAAATGAGACTTACTTCATGACTTAATGTTTTCTGTTTTCTTTCGTGTAGGCTATAAAAATTATTTTAAATTTCAAGTTTTTATTTTGATAACTTCAGTTCACACACATTTCAGGCTCTTGTCCCATTTAACAATGTGTAGGCTTTTGGTTGCGCATTACAACTGACTAACCTCAATCTGTTATAAGAAAATGGGGTGCAGCTGAAGAAAAAAATTGTTTTAAACTAACTAGTTACCAAGCCCCAAGTGTGGACTTTACGTTCCAGCTTAAGCAAAAACTTACAAACAGCTAGTGTGCACCCTACCCAGATCTTGGTAGCTAGCATTATAATAATAAACTAATAAAACGCATATTAAAACCAACAAAACTAACACCACTAACAAAGCAATCAGTGTACAAGTGTTTGAACAAAAATACTGCCTTTTGCTCACCTTCCTTTGACCTCTGATGCCTCACCCTCTTTGTCTTTATCCTCATCCTTCTTTTCCCCCTTCTGCAGGGGTTGTGAAATGATGTCATCAGTAAAGGAGCTGAAGTAGGATTTGATGAACTGAGGAGATGGCATAAGGGGCTCCCGGTTCTAAGAAGAGCAGAAGAACAAAATGAAGACCTGTTATCTAAAAAATATACAGACGTATCATACAAACAGATGCATTGTTTGATTGTAAATTTGATGTTCCTATTATGCATCCTTTTTAAATTAGTCGATATAGGATTTTCACTGAAAATGTTAAAGCAGATGCATGTGTCCCTTCTGAAGGACATATGCAAAGACATGTATGTGATTTTATTAATGAAGAGATTAGAGAATGAGTAGATCTGTCTTTTAGATTTAAAAAAATTACATCTGTTAATAAATTGCTGGTTCTTACTGATCAGCTTTATAACAATTAGTTCATTTTTAATTATTTCACTAAAGACTACGCAATGATTATTATGAAACTGCATTTTTCAAATTCTGTATTATTTCTAAGCTAAATTCCCCTGTTAAAAAAATAGGTATAGAACGATTCTTTTATTTAATTTCTATTCCTATTGTACCGCACGTGTTCTGCAGTTAATAGCATCTATTTGATCTATTTTTAACAAGACAAATGTTATTGTGGTTATTGATACTGTAAATATTAATTTAAGAAAATATCCCTCTGTACTGTGAAACAACTAAGGGTTCACAAAATTGAGGATTCTGAAAGCTGCATCCTTTCAATCCGTCTCATTCCCACCTTGTATTTCTCTTTGGCCTTTTCTTTTCCCAGCTGTTTCAACACCTTGTCTGCCAGTAGCATACTCTGCTGGTTCTGGAAAACCTCCAGAATACATACAGCCGTCACATCTTCAAAAAGTAAAAACGTAGTTTTGAATGAGTGAAACCAGTTACATCCACAAAGGACTGTCAAAAAAGTTCTTTTGATTACAGTTTTTCTCGAAAAGTGTCACATTTTGAACATCATGCTCTGCAACATAACTTTCCAAAGCAACTTGCGTAACGCAATTAAAGTTAAACAAGCAAAACATGTTCAAACTGTGCACAGATTTTATTTTCACTTTTACTTTTATTATAAACATCAAAAATTATTCAAAACAGTTAATTGTGAATGCCACTATAATTTCAGCTTGATTGTTGTTTAGCTAATTTTCATGAATGTCATTAAAAAATTTTGTTGTAGAGAGATGGGAAATAAAATACATGCTTAAATATATAAATATATCATTGTTTAAAAACTCTAAATATTACTAAAAGCATCACACATGACTTTAAAATTAAATTCATCTTAACAAATTCTAACAAAATTCAAATAGTAAAAACAATTTGTATAACTTGAAGCGAACCTTCTAAGCACTCCTTTTTGTTATCCAGTTTTTCCAGTGCCTTGGCACGCCTGAAAAGTGCTTTTACATAGCGAGGATTCAGCTCAACTGCCTGAGAGCAGTCCTGTATCACTTCTGTCCATTTCATCTAAAACACAAAAACGGCAATGTCTCATAATTCAAACACACTTTACAGAGGATTCAGATGATCATATGACTTGGACAAACCTGTTGCTCATAAGCTGCAGCTCTATTCTGGTAGAAGGTGGACAGATCTCCTTTTTTTTCTTTGGGACATAGGCCGATGGCTTCTGTATAGCACTTGATCGCATGATCATATTTGCCGGCCTTGAAGTATTTGTTGCCTTTGTTCTTGGCAGACTGTGCTCTGTCAAGGGGACTCTGCATAAAAAGACAGACTAAATTATTTTAAATAAGAGTGCATGATTAATAATAAAATTTATTAGGAGAAAATCTGCATACTTGATTATTTTTAGGGTTATCGGTTTTGTGCAAACTTGCATTTTAAATTTCAGGACATTTCAACAAAAAGTCATCGAACCCAATGTCAACAGCAAAGAGACAGGAAACGGTAATAATAATAACAATAATAATAATAATAATAATAATAATAATAATAATAATAAGGTTTATTATTTGAGGCACCTTTCAAACCACTCCAGGTCACTGTACATAAGACAATAAATAACCATAAACAATAAAACAAAACATAAATGAAGCAGTTATAAGAAGCAGAAATAAAGGTTTGTATAATTTAACTTTCAATTGTTTGCGAAGCACTGTGCCGTAAGCTTAGTCAATGATCAACCGACAAGAAGTCACTGATAAGGTACTGCAACAGGTGGCTTCACATGGAAGCGTGTTTTCCAATTAGATGTTTTAAAGCTTCAACATACACTAAAGCTTTAACACACACTGACGTATGTGAAAATAAATCATTTCACATTGTCAAAAATCAACTTGTCAATATATACGGGTCAAAAACATTTTAATTCTATAAAAATGCAAATCCTTGTATCAAACTCCTCCCCGTCTAGCCGTGAACAAATCCCCTACTCCACGCCTGTCTAATCCCTAGAGCTTAGAAACACAGAGGTGAGCTGCCTAATTGGATCACAAATAGTACAAAATGATGCATGTACTTCCTGTCATTTCAACTTGATAGCTGGGGCCATACAATTCAAAGATCTGTAGAAAGTGCAGTATGAACAATAAAGCATTACTCAGATTACAGCTGCATGATATTGAAAAAAATTAAAATTGTATTTTTTTTTATTCTACAATATATACAAATATATACAATATATATTGCGATATGAATGCAATTTCACTAGATGAGTTGAACAACTATTTAGAAAGAGTTTATAATTTCAGATAGACTGGAATGATTCTGTATATGAATGTATAAAATATAATAAACAATCTATAAGCATAGATAAATTCAATAAATACATTTTTAAAAATGCTAGTTAAATAAACAGTGATTTCTTGTTTTCCAAGGAGTCAAACTGTATTCAGGTATACAGTAACTGAATAATCAAATGTAAAATATATTTGTTAAAGTGACAAACAGTACAATTTCTTATGCCTACATGCTTTTAATACCCTCAGTCACAGACCTCAAAAAACCCTTGTGAAATGATCAATAATAATCCTGACTCAACATTGCGTATACTTACGACGTGACTACTGCGAATTATCACACCGCAGTATTGATGCTCAAACGATATATTGTGCAGCCCTAATTCAAAACTTCATCTAAAACTAAAAGGCAAACTCCAAATCATATTAACAGCAGAGCATCCAACCTAACTACCTTCAATCCAAACTAAATAATTAAATGAGAAAACTATTATTGGCTACAACTTGTGTAAACCTAAAGACATTTTGTGAAAACAAATATGTAATTGCGCTACCAACACTGTCTTTTCTTTTGAACCACACTGCTTAAATTGTTTGTGCGGCACTAAGTTCAAAACAATTGGCACTGTTTTCTTTTTTTGTTGCCGTATTCATTTGACAATTAATCACACAAGAGAATAATCATTATATACAGCAGAATGTTATTGCTATCAGTTCAGCAAATCGACAGTATGTCCATAGTGTTCATGACGGTCTATAAAAATCACAAAATGACATGAGCTGCTTGAGTTATTTACAACTTCATATACAATAGGTTTGTGCTATATAGACTGCAGCAACATGGATAAGAGCAATCCAAGCGCTATGAAAAATACAACAGTCAGACAGATAAGCTTGTGTACAAGTTTTCATCTACACTTACACTCCACGCTGTCAAACATACCCAGAACAGTTTGTCATCAAATCTAAACTACCAAGCATCAGATAAATATGCTTTTACGTTCTACTGAAGAAAAAAAGATAATCTACATCTTGGACACCCCATTGAACAGAAAATTAGCAACAATTAATGTTAACGACAACAAACCAGCACCCATATTTCATTACCAACGAATTTCCATGACTATATAGGCCATTTAGGATTACTGATGCAAGCTAGTCCAATGCAAATTCTTTTTGCCCAATAAGAATTAATTCAAACAACTTACTAACAATTATGTTCCTTCCCTTAACCAGAACAACGTGAACTGAAAAAGCCACCAGATCTCAATTTACTGTGTTCCTGAATGAGCACACAAATGCAAAGCTAACCCTGCACTGGTGCAACATATGAAGTACAATTTTGCAATAACTAACAAATAAACACAAATACATTTCAAGACAACGGTCACGTGTGGATGTGTCCCAATGCTACCCGCCCCCAGTACATGATCACACACCACCATAATGTTACATACATGAAAAATGTGAGAGTGGAATGAAAACATCTTCTGCATACGTGTTAATAAACCAAACGCATATTACAATTCCGCCAAAAAGCAAACATTATGATCTCAAAAGTGGTATATATGCTCACGTTTAGAAGCTAACCGGCTAATGCACTTTGGTTAGCACGGGCTATACTGTCAAGCCGTGTCCTTGACTAAAAGTGCATTAACGTTGGTGTGTCAAGAATAGATTCAGGATTAAAACGACAGCTCCAAATACATATGTGTGCCATGTATTAAAATGGGAACAACAGACTTCAAAATTAGGCTGATTACCAGGTTCTCCAGCTCTGGATTTGTCGCACCGTGTTGGCCCTGGACAGGGCTAGCGCTTCCTTCTGGGGTTTTCCTTTCTCCATTCCTTTTCCCCTGCTTTTCCTTGGCACGACTTCGATTCCACAGGTAGACAGCTCCGACACCGAGGACGATCGGAGTCCCCACCAGGAGTGCCAGCTGCCAGCGGGGGAGCCCACTCCCGGACTGAGGCTCTACGGGCTTCGATGCAGCCATCATCCACGCAGCAGCACCCAGCTAACGCGCAAACTCACAGAACATGCGCGCGCAACAGGAGCCGCCTCCTTTACAGAAGACACTAGAGGTCACCGCACTGAGCAGGTGGTATGATGGGATACTGGAGGACTACCGCTGGCTGATTTTATAAAGGGTAAACTTTAACTCACTTATTTAAAGTCTTTCAAAGTTTTTAGTTGGATTAACAGAGTTACTTAAATAAATCGTCATCAGTGAAACAACTCTCAAATGTAAAATATCTTGCTATTCTGACCAAAAATATATACACGAAAAATACAATTATATTCGTATTATACTATACGTATATATTATATTGTGTGCGTGTGTGTGTGTGTGTGTGTGTGTGTGTGTGTGTGTGTGTGTGTGTGCGTATACATCTAATAACAAAATACTTTTTTTGTAAACTAATAAAAATCTATGAAAACTTCTAGTAGCCTAAGTAATTTTTCAAGATAACTCTACTTCCTCTCATATTGTTTTTAATGTTTGTCACTATGTATTTTGTTGTTGTTTGTTTGTTTTGTTATCCTAACTATTTCAAGTATTCACATTTATGTGCCTAAACATTTGAGACAGGTATTGGTGCATTAGCCAGGGGTTCCCAAACTTTTCAGCCTGCTACTAGTGACCCCCACTATCCTTTAAGGTGGTTATAAACATACAAACGTTGCATGCACTGGCACACACGCACACACACACACCAATAGGTGTATTCTTGGTGTAATTTTGGAGACTGCCACTCGGAGACCATCAGTCATGGCCTGGATTGATTTTTAATGTGAGAGCCATAAAGGTGTCAGAAAGTTTAACCTGATGCCATAAAATCAATTTGCTGCATCTGATGCTATTGTTGTGCCTTTAATATAGTCTAAACAGCCTGGGGTCGCAATCCAGTGAAAAAACAAAACAAAAAACGAAGCACCCCCAGGGGTCCCAACACCCACTTTGGGAACCATTCCTTTTGAGGAATCAATGGATCCATGCAGTAGTTGATCTGAAGGTACATTTGCATCTTTTGGCCAACTGAATGCGCTGTATAACATCCAGAGGAAGCACTTTTTAAGATATTTACAAGTATATGATTTTGTTTGTAAAAAAAATCCAAGCTTTCCCAATGTCCCACCTCCTTCTGAAGTCGATAATATTTTGTTTTAAAGCAAGTTAATCAGCATCTTCACCACTCTACGTTTCCAGTTGATGGTCTGTAGCTGCTGGCAACTGAACCAAGGACCTCATACAAATACATCTCCAAAGCTGCAATCATTGTTTTTTTTTTCCTTTCATCCTTTTTTTTTTTTTTTTTTTTTGTTAGTGGATAAAAAAACCTCAAAATACTCTTGGATATACTGGGGACTGAACCAAGAACCTCATACATGCAAAGCATGCACTATATCACTAAGCTACATTCCCATTTGCAGATAATTTTCTTTCCCTTCCACAAACATTCTTGTTACTGTTGTGGACAAAACCTCAAAAGCATAATTGGTGCCAATGCTGATTGTGCAGAAATGGCAGCCATTTTTCAGTACGTTCTTAAAGACATCTGTAGATGGTGATTGAACCAAGGACCTCATAAAACTACATCTCCAAAGCTGCAAGCAACGTTTTCTTTTCTTTCACCCTTTTTAATGTTAGTGGATAGAACTTCAAAATCCTCTTGGGGATTGTGGGGGTTCATACATGTGAAGCACTTCATACATGTGAAGCATGTGCTCTACCAGGGAGCTAAACCCCATTTGTACAAGCAGATTTTTCTTTCCATTTCACCTTTTTCCTGTTGTGGACAGAACCTCAATATTGAAAACCAATGCCAATTATGCAGAAATGTCGTATTTCAGTAAATGATTGAAGGCAATTTGAGATGATGTGGACTAAAACCAATACCTTATGCAGTTATGCACTTTACCAGTGAGCCACAACCCCATGTAACAAAAATATTTCCTTTTCATTCTACCTTGTTACTGTTGCGGACAGAACCTAAGCATAATTGATCCAATGCTGATTGTGCAGAAATGGCATACATTTTTCAATAAATGATTCAAGACATTTGGAGATGCTGTCGATTGATCCCAGGACCTTATACATTCAAAGCATACCCTCAGTAAATGAATTGAGTCTTTTGGAGATCCTGTGGACTTAAACCAACCATGCAGCTACATCTCTGAAAGAACAACTAGGCCTAGTGTTTTTCTTTCCTTATCAGCACAGAGACTAGACAGGTGTCTGCAATGTGAACCTATCTGTGTTTGTGTTCCTTTCTTTCCTTATTTCCTTTTCTTAATTTAGTTCTTTCTTCTCTCTGTAACTCAGAAAGAAAGAATCTTGTTCCCTTTTCATGTGCCCTCTTTTATTTATTTATTTAGTTTCCTTTTCTTTCTCTTTATCTTTCGTTTGTTTCATCTTTTTTATATTTCTTTAAAATGTATTAAATTTCTCTTGTTGCAAAAAGTCATGTTTGTTTTGCTTGTATACTTTTATCTGTTTGAATTTTTATTTGCTGCAATTTCCCGTTGTTATTCAATAAAAAAATAGAATTAAAAAAAGAATAAATAAATAAATAAATAAATAAATACATTTATTGGCGTGTGAGGAGGGGGATAAAATGTGGTGCAGGATTAATTTTCAGAGGTGCCGGATCCGGATCCTGCCCGCCCTTTCCAGCTTCTTCAGTTGACAGTTAGCGCAACAGCTAAAAATCAGCCCAAATAATCGAAAATGGCCGGCGATAACACATCTTGGAAAACAACCGTTATAATAAGCTCCTCTTCGCAGGTTCATTTTCAGTAATACTGTTAATCTTGACTGAATTTGTACATCCCATTTAAGGGATTTACACAAATTTGAAGTTAGCTGTTTCGGGGGGGAAATGCTTAATTTTTTAATGTTATAAATATATTGACAAATTTATCCAAGGATAATTTTAATGTTTTTTTTTTATTTATTTTATTTCGTAATGTCTTAATAGTGTGACGAGGCTTCAAGGATGCTTTTAGCACAGCAGCACAGGATTCGCCGATCAGAAAGCATACTGGACTCTTCCTTCGTTTTTCCCTTGTCAGGTATAATTAAAGGCGTTATATTTATTCATCTAAGTTAATTTGGTCCCTTTTTAGACGGTATTTTGTCCATCTCAGTTACAGTTTTTGATAACCGCGTTTCAAAGTACTTTCAAAACCGCCTGACCGCCATATGACTCCAGATTACCATAACAGTCTAGTGCATGCCTTTTCTTGTATCAGCAGAGGGTGCACCGACCTGCGCCGCGACTGCTCTGTTTATAGTCATGAAGAAAAACGACCTGGGGCACAGAATTCCATTATCACAAAAGCGTTACCCGAGTTTTGAAATAGTCTATCACCAATTACTCATGATAAAATAAAATAAAATCACTGCTATGAATGGTTTATGACTGGAACGGGGTGTCAATTTATAAAATTGTTCACAAAACATTCTTTGGTCGGTAAAGTAATTCCCACATACTCCTGGGGACTTGGACGTTGCTAGGGCAGTTTTTTTAAAGACCATTAAAGTACTGTCTTCTGTTGACTACAGAGAATATAACTCAATACCTTTGTTTTATTTATAAAGTGAAAATTATATACAGCAGTGTTATAGTTCATATTTATAGATATATTTTACTGAACATATACCAAAACCATTACCATAAAACGAACCAAACTGTGAGAAGTCTATATTTATTGACATCAAACTGCCCGTATTGTTAATTTTACCTTACTGCAGTCAAGTTTACATTTAAGTATATTTTGCTGTTTGACAAAAATGCAGACTGTGTTGGACAAATGTTTATTGCCTACGTTTGTTAGAAAATAAAATTTGATTGGCAAAATGGAAAGTAGGACAGGGTTTAAAATACAGTGGACCCTCGTCACATTTTCTTTACTTTTTATTGCGCAGGTACAGCTTTCTTGCTTGTGACGCCTGAGGAGTTTCCAGCTAAGCTTGAGAATGTAGAACCATTTGAGAGAATGGAAAGGTTTGTGCAGATCCACAGAAACAGTTTTCTTCTGCTTCAAGCCCCGGTTTATGGAAAAAAAGAGTGGGAGATTTTATCATGGGTGCAGAACAGGTACTTGATATGAAAAACACAAATGCAAAACTCACAGTTCATCTGAAACCTACGAAGTCTTCTTAGCAGTACAAAAAATCTGTTATTTGATTTTTTGCAACAGATTTCTTGGCTGTAATCTCAGAGTCATACCTGTGCACAGTACTGCTGATGTAGTGAATGGAATGCTGATCATCGCTAAGGTTTGTTGTGATGTTGTACTACACTTTAGTTTGAGTAAAGGATTTGTTGTTTATTATTTTTTGTTAATGGTTATACTTTTCCAGTTGTGTTTTAATTAGAGTTTAAAAGTTTGTAAAAATTTAAGTCAATGAGTTTTCAGGGTTTACTGAAATTTTACATCAAGGATTGTGCTTATAGAAGCTCAGTGGAAGCATACCACATTTAAGAATTAAAGAGTATTGCAGAAGTAAAAGCACATGTAAGAAGCATATTAGGATGGTGCACACAAAAGATTTAATGGTCTTTTTATTTCAGGCCACAAGTAAACCCACTGTGGAAAATTTCAGAGCTCAGATGTCTGTGGCTTGTACTCTCATCGCCGATCATAGCCCAGTTTGGGGAATGCTTCAGGAGATGCAGTTCTAGTGAGATTCACCTCTATATATATTCTTACCGCTTGCTATACTTAAATATAACAGCAGATGTCAGTATTGTTTCATAATATGCACTGTCAAAACTGTTGATTCTTTATTCAGTCTCCTGTATAAATATTTTCTTTGAAAATAATTCATAAATCGCAAAGAGCAAAGCATTAATCAAGAAAAAGTCTACATTTTATTTCAAATGATTTTTTTTGTAGAAATAGCTTCAAAATATTGAAAATTACTGCTATGGTCGCATTCACTTTCAAGACTCGCATTCGCATTCAAGACTACATGATATAGGCAAAAGAAAGTAAGAAAGAAAGAAAATTAGGTTAAGACTGCAGTAAATATGCGCAGTACTTTATTTTTGATTCTCCTCAATGATCTCTTCTATCCGGACCACAAGACTTTCCATTAAGTCACATGTGACCAGGGCGCACTGCAAGACCTGCAAATATTTAGTGTTATATATGACATATTGTTTTTAAACTGAATTTAGATCAGTGGTAGACCTACTGATGATGATCTAACCTTATCCTGTGCCTCAGGTGGCATGCTACCAAGCGTCTCCGTTTTCACAATCAAGCTCTGAACTGATCTCTTTCCAGATGCCTCCTTGAATTCTGTTGGAAGCAAAAATGTTTCTACAGATCCGGTCATTTTTAAAACTGTATAATAGTTGCCATTTTAAACGAACAAGCACAACATATGTGTTACCTTTAGCCTTAATCTTTTTGTCTTCTCGAAGTCTTTTTAACTCCGTTCCATAGTATGATTTTGACATGCTTAGACAAACACGTAGTAATTTTGTGTAAGACTCAGCAATGTGGCACAGGTCTGTCCACTCTCCAGTCTGAAATGAACAGAGGCATTCTTATTAAAAGAACTTAATGAAGGCATAACTAAAAATTAAGATTGTTTTGGAAAAAGTTTGCAAAAGCCTTACAGAAATTCCTCTTTTCTGTATCAGTAAATACCGCAGAAGATTTAGAGACTCCATGACCCTTTTAAAGCAATTAAAAAGAAACTTATTTAAAAAATAGTTGGTGAAAAGTATCTGTATAGCTCGTTGTCAATGCTTAACTGAGAAAGAGTTGCACATAACAGATGCGTATTGTGGTTTATCATTTGCACATCAGCAGGGTGAAGCAAGGCCTAGGTAATTTATCAGGGACAGATTATCCAGACGAGGTATGCCAATCACTCAGGTTGTAGTATCATTTTAGGAATGACACAGGATCTGGCTCAAAATATGGCAGTGCTCACCATCTGTTCTGTATTGTGGGATCATGGCAGTAAACCTGGACTACACTCATAAATAAATGATGGATAGGGATGGATTGTATCTAGTTGGTAGGAGATCTAACATTTAAAACAGGGACAGCTGCCATACGTGGAGTTTGTACTTGGGTTACGATTCATGTCAATGATTTGTTGATATGAAAGTTGATTAGATCCATCAAGATGTAGTTATGTGCTTTTAGTGGCCTGTCAGGCAATTGTTTTCATTTACTAAAAGCTCATTGTGAAAATACTGGTTTTGTTTACCTGTCCATCCCATGTAGCAAGTCAGTTTCGTGGCCCTGTGGGAGACAGATCGTGTCTCTGAGCAGTGAGATGAGCTGAGTCCCTGCAAACCATCCATCTTGGTAGACTGACTTTAATAGCAAAAGAAACATGTCTAGCATTAGTTATATGAACAAGTTGACAGTTTAACATGATATATATCTCGTTTTATTTACCTTTCTGGTTTGTTCCACTTGATTCTTTATGTTCTTGAGGATGGTGCTTTCTACACCTGTATGATGGCTAGTTTTTATTATGCGTCTTAGAGCATTCAAAAAAAGAAAGAGACAAAAAAAAGAAGTTAATACCTACCCATGGATGTTCTACATAAACATAAACTTTTCAAATGCCATACCTGAAAAATTTATGCTTTGCTTCACCATTAAGCTTCTCTATAAAGAGTTGAAACACCACAAGGCTTCTTCCTCTCTGAATAAAAAACATAACTCTTGCTCTTCTTCACATAAATCAGATTTACTAGTAAAAGCAAACCATTTTCTCATATGTATAGAAACCGTGTACTTACCAAATGCTGGATAGGACATTCAATCATAATTTTAATTAAGCTCTGTGAAAAAAGAACAAGAATTTTACTTTGTCACAATATTCTGAGTTGCGTTATTCCCAAATAACAACCCACTTGTTCAATGCAAATTACGGAAGTCCTAAGAGGCCATGCAGTAAAATATTTTTTCTCTCTTGTTATGTCGTGATCACAACTTATCTTGTGATCTCAACATAACTCGTTTTCTCGTGATCTCGACATAACAAAAAGTTATTATGTTGTGATCACGACTTAACAAAAAGTTGTGCTTATTCTGACTTCTGCAAACGCCTACGAAACATCATGGACGAACGCATTCGCTTTTATTTTGACCAGGGATCGAGTCAAACTGAGATAGTTCTATGCCTTTTAGTGATTGACAATTTCTATATCAGTGTCCGACACTTGAGAAGGAGGCTTTCGGCTCTCTGCCTTTATGGTCGAAGATATAGCGACCCCGAGAGTATCGTCAGTTTCATTGCCAGTCAGCTTGAAGGACCGGGATGTCTGCACGATTATAGAATGATGCTAGAAAGATGCCGTTTAAATGGTTTGCGGCTGGCCACAGAAATGGTAAGAGATGTGCAGTTAAGTTTAAGAAAAAGCAGAACTTTTTGTTATATCGAGATCACTAGAAAATTAAGTCGTGATCACGGCATAACAACTTTTTGTTATATCAAGATCACATGAAAACGAGTTGTTATGTCGAGATCACAAGATAATTAAGTCGTGATCACAACATAACAAGAGAGAAAAATTATTTTAATGCATGGCCCCTTAGGACTTCCGTACAAATGAGTATTTTATGTTTTATTATTTATTGATGTGGGAAAAAAAGCTATGCAAACAATAGACCAAGGGTGTCCAAACTCGGTCCTGGAGGGCTGGTGTCCTGCAAAATTTAGTTCCAACCCCAATTAGACACACCAGCTAATCAAGCTCTTACTAGGCATACTAGAAACTTCCAGGCAGGTGTGTTAAAGGAAGTTGGAGCTAAACTGTGCAGGACTGAGTTTGGACACCCCTGCAATGGACCATTATTGCAGAATTAACCCCATTCAGGAACTCTTTACAAATTGTATTATTATTACTCTTTGACAAGACGAAATTAGAGTGTGATCTTTTTATCATTTATTTCCCATACACCAAAGTAATTTCTTTGTTCCATCAAACAAGTGTTGCATACCTGTGGAACCTCATGGAATGGTTTCAGGTCTAATAACTCCACTGGGAGACTGCAGGCTGTTAATCTTTCCAAGCTTTTAACATGTAAGTCCTTTTAAAAAGCAAATTAGTACTTAAACAATTGTAATATAATAAAAGTAATGTTCAACATGTTGATTGACGTTCACTCTACCAGTCCTTTCAAAATCCATGATTCGTCTTTTCTGTATAGAGATAAAAAGCAGGACGGGAAGTCAGACAAAAAAAGTGCACGTTACATTCATAAATATTTTCTAAATAATTATACAAAAACTGCATTGTTTACACACCTACTCAACAGAAGGTTGATGTATTCCATGTTACACTGTAGTACAAAAACAGGGCTGCAATAAAATGTGAAATTAATTTATTAGAAGTTAGCTTTATTACATATATATTAGTTGTGTAAACTGTGTTAATAAATAGAGTTCTACAAATAAAAAGTTGACAGTAGACTCTAAATCCTTTTGGTGTCTGAAAGCCTTTGAGTGCAAAACAAGATTCTCAACTGTACAACGGTGATGGGGATTTTGAACTGTTTTTGAAAGCCCTAGAGATTTGTGGCCTTAACTGTTCACACTGTCTTTGAGTTGGGGTAAACACATGGTGAGAGGAAAGAAAAACACATTTTAGAGACTTGAGGTCTAACTGCAACTTACCTAAAAACTGCAGGGAAAACATCTATGGCAATAAGTTGGACAAACAGCAAGTAAGCAATGCAAGCTTTTGATTCATTTGGATGGCAGGCTTGTTTCTCTTGCATGACATCCTCCTGTCCCCTGACTGTCTGGTAGAAGAGGATTTTTGGTAGAGATTCCTGGATCACTACTAGGATTGCCTGTGTTAGAGGCACAAAAGCACTTAGAAGTCAGTTCATCCTTTTTTCCCCAAAATGCATCATGTCTAAGCCTGTGAACAAGAATGTGTGATATATTACCATTATTTCTGCTGCAAAATTCCACAGTGGCAAAATTTCTGTTGTGTTTTCCTCTCTGTCCAATTGAGCTTGGAGGAGAGGTTCCCTTAGACTATTCATGCAACTGAGCCATTGGAGACAGAAAGAACATTTTGAAGAATTTGGAACAATACTGGTTAAGATCATGTGCTTATGATCTACAAAAACTATTGCTGTACATCAGACTCTGTGACAGCTGACTACTGACTATATCTTCATAAAGAAACCCACTGAGGACAAAGCTGATTCTGAACATTATGTATGTGTGTATTCACACTTGGCAAGTTTGGTTTGGTTAAAAAAAAAAAAAAAAACTATGGTGTGATTGCTCTGTTAACTTTGTTGCTTTGAATGAGCGGATGCTGTCATCTGAACTCTGGTCCACAGAGAAATAAGCAAACTGAAACTGATGAAATAGTGTCTGTCACCTCACTGGTTTTATGATTGGGTGAATCGTATTCTGATTGCAAATGGTGCCAATTAAATGGAATACGAATGCAAAACAGACCAAAAACCTCTAAGCCAAGGTTCACGAATCTCAACCCTGGCGACTGGTGGCTCTGCAGAGCTTCCTCAACACACCTTCCTGGAAGATTGAAGTAACGACCCTTTTCACATTTTTAGGTTTCTCAGCAGCACAATGAATGGGAGAGTACAATTGTGATTCTTTTTTTACTATTCTATTTGCTCAAATAATTAATGACAAATTCAACAATAGGGCGTCACAATGGTGTAGTGAGTAGCACGTTCGCCTCACAGCAAGAAGGTCGCTGGTTCGAGCCTCGGCTGGGTCAGTTGGCATTCCTGTGTGGAGTTTGCATGTTCTCCCCGTGGTTGCGGGTGCTCTGGTTTCCCCCACAAGTCCAAGGACATGTGGTAGAGGTGAATTGGGTAAGGCTAAATTGTCCGTAGTGTATGAGTGTGAATGAGTGTTTACGGATGTTTTCCAGAGATGGGTTGCAGCTGGAAGGGCATCCGCTGCGTAAAACAAATGCTGGATATGTGGTGGATCATTCCGCTGTGGCGACCCCATATTAATAAAGGGACTAATCTGAAAAGAAAATGAATGAATAAAACTCAACAATAGAGTTATTAAGAATTCCAGAAAAGGGAACAAAAATGTGAGACTGATAACAGCATCCAGAAGACGTTGCATCTCATAGTTGCATGTTGCACGCTGCATTACAAACATCTTGCATAAGCAGTAATTAATTTGTTGTAATTTGATGCAAAGACGATATAATACATATAAATATACTTACTCCTAGGGCCATTTATGTCAAAGTTGAAATTTAGCCGCACCATATTGGTGTTTCGTAATATCTAGCTTTTATGAGATGAGTTGTTAGCCCAACTCTCTACACACATACAGACAGACAATTTAGCTTACCCAATTCACCTACATCACATGTCTTTGGACTGTGGGGGAAACTGGAGCACACCCACACGAACACACGGAGAACTTGCGAACTTCACACAGAAACGCCAACTGACCCAGCTGGGACTCGCACCAGCAACCTTCTTGCTGTGAGGCGACAGCGCTACCCACTGTGCCACTATGTCGCCCACATATAAATGTACATACTTTTTCTATTTAAATCTGAATATTAAAAACTTTCAAGCATTTAAGATGCTGATGACTGTTAAACATATCACAACAGTCTTGTGTAAAGGGTCCATACATAGTAAGACCTTGATTAGCTTGTTCAGTTGTGTTTGATTAAGGTTGGAGCTAAACTTTGCAGAACACCGGCCTCCCAGCAACAAGTTAGGTGACCCCTTATCTACGTGAACGAGACGTTAGTTCTTGAGATGCAAGCCTACAGTGGAAAAAATGCTCATTGCCACTGTATCTTCAAGTTGGATCTTAAGAATGTCAGTGTGGATGCCAGGTTTCATCAAGACTAAATGTTTTCCTTTTTTTTTTGGTCCAGAGTCCAGACTAGATGAACCAAGAAAACCGAACCAAACAACAAGTGTGAATACACCCCAAGTCCTGTTTTGATGACTTGAGCACATTGATAGCTGGGCATCAGACATTTTAAATTTTATGTAAAAATACAGACATATGCTTGAGAACATGCAGCACTAGGATATGTTCTATACAGCAATATAAATACAGTTTAGCAAAATTCAAAAGATGACTCATTAACCATTGTGGTCATATCGTCCAGTTTTAAAACTTGGTTCACAGATGTACCAGTATGATTATCTGAGAAAGATTTTTAAAACAATGTGTATTGTCACATACATGAAAAGCAATTGCATTACTAAAAATGTTTTGAAACATACAACTTTAGAAGAGGAGCTCTTAAACTGGTGGCCGCTGAGTTTGTGTCTTGATTCTTGACTTCCTGCACGAAGGGTTGTACAAAGGTCAGTACTGCAGTGCAGCATCGGCAGAGCCCATACACATCTTCCTGTTCCTGTTTGTTTGAATACGGTACAGGCAACTTTGAAATCTGTTTCTGAAGTGAATCAAGAGCCATAGACAGTCCAGGGGCCCTCAACTCACTCATTCTCAACAGAACTGTAGTAGGAACAAACAGAAAAGTGTTCATTGCAGGTCGCAGTGTCAGTAGAGGGAGCATTTTCGTTTTGGTGTTTATTATAAATTGAAACAAACATCTTATTGTTGATTGCAGGTTGTATAAGGCCTTACTGAGGTTGTTCAATTACCTGACTGAATATGAGGCATGAGAATGATAGAGTCCGCAATTGCATTTGGATCAGCATCATCCACTTGTTGAAGTAAAGTATTGAGTACTTCTTTCGCTCTGCAAATCTACAATAAAAGTTATGCTTATATATCGCCATCACTTCACATCATTTAAGTAAACTCCATCTTACCTGTACAAGTTGACTGAGGATAGCCTGACAGTGGACAGCACTGCGGCCATTTCTCAGCACTTCACTCAGCAGTGCAGGCACTAGACCACCGCCCATAGACCTCACTACGTGCTGGGAAAACATTTCTAGATTTACTTGTTTTTACATCACATACAATACATATTCATAAGTGTGTGATGCAATTGCTTTAATTGATACAGTGCATATCATTTTTAATCTAACATGGAAACAATACATTTAAACATTCCAAAACATGACAAATGATTTTTTTTTATATCTAACAAAAATGGTGATGCAATATGTTATAATATAAACAAATGTAATATTGTAATGTATCCCTTTTACCCATATCCCATATATTACAACATTTGTGTTGATTAATATGTATGTCTTCATACAAGTAAAGTAAATTTGTTTCAGAATGCAATATGTTTGTTGTTTTGAAAGAAAGAAACGTGTAGGTTTCAATTATCAATAATCTCCAAATTACTGAAATGGAATCAATTGTTTAAATAAACCTTGTTGGGTTGTGCTTTGCATTCATGTATTTTAACATAAATAAAAACTAGTAATTAGTAAATAAAAATTGAAGATAATAGTAGGTAACACTTTATTTTGATGGTCCATTTGAGTATTAGTAGACTGTCTACTTAATATCTGTTGATAATGACATTCAACAGACATTTAACTGACTATAAGAAAGCAAGTACATGTCAACTTATACTAACCCTACCCCTAACCCCAACCTAACAGTCTACTTATAATCCAATGAGAATTAGTTGCAATGTAACCTAAATTCAACAAACGGACCATCAAAATAAAGCGTGACCCAAAAGTACTCTGATCTCATCCAGGTTAAGTTCTTCAGAGTTAAACTAAAGCAGCAGTGAGCAATCAAGTTAGTCTGTGTAGCTTGCAGTGCTCTTTGCTGGTGATTACTAGGTATTTGTTCACTGGTATGTTGGTCAGGCTTTTTGCTGTGTGTTTTGAGACTGCTCCTGTCAAGGAGGACAACAAAAGCTGGGATTGTCTTCTGTTTCCCCTTATTTATAGACCATTTTAATGTGGTCATGCCATTGGCCATGAACATTTTCTGCTTGTTTTCAAACTATTTTATAACTGTAACAAGATGCATTTCAATCATAACTTAATGTTAAAACAGCTATCATAACATTATTTATCAATATGGGTTTCTTTTTGGATTCTCGCAAGCTATAGAAATGACATGTAAAACAGGAAGTATGTTGGGACCATTGTTTTTGGTTTACATCCCTCGAAATGGTCTAAAGACACTGACTGTATTTTCAGATCATTTAGATTAAACTATAGTGCATTTTGTGCATTTACGCTATTTTAAAATATCTATGGCATGTTTCTTAGTGAGTGAGTGTGTGTGTGTGTGTATGTGTATGTGTGTGTGTGATACATGCATGGATAAGTCAAGCAGTTCAAGAAACTGGTAGATCAACAGCACTTAATGGAGTGTTGCTCCTAAGAGGGCTTTCAATAAAGCTGGAAATCTGACTGGTTCTCAGCTAAACTGCATTCCCACACCAAGAGGCCAGGGGGGGGCTGTCAGATAGGCAGAGTGACAAAGTGGCAGTTTACTAGCAATATAACACATCACCATCTATTATTCTGGTGGACTGGTATCATAAAAAATGTGACTAGGATATAACATACTGTACATTATGTGTGCCACATTTAGGGCACCATCTTAGGGACCCAAAAATGTAACCTTATTTGTAGTATGGACGTGTGATATGTCATCTGACTTTGAGTTAATATTCAAAGCCCCTTTAACAAATATGCTGTATCTGAATTCATCGACATACCCTCATTCACTATTCCCTACCTTAGTTCACTAAAAGAGTTCCCGTGAAGGGGTGAATAAAACGAGT
Organism: Danio albolineatus; assembly: GCA_903798035.1. Lineage (NCBI taxonomy): Eukaryota > Metazoa > Chordata > Actinopteri > Cypriniformes > Danionidae > Danio > Danio albolineatus. The sequence goes on along the minus strand of CAIGQQ010036459.1, from coordinate 384,694 downwards.
GAATGAGTGAGCACCGGAAGGAATGCCGTTTTGTTTGTATTTGCTGCTTGATAAGTCCCTCAGAAAGATTCAGTTTTTGTCTACTGTCTATTAGAAATGAAACAAAAACCTTTGATTTCAGCCATTTATGCAAACGTTACTTTAATTAAATAAAATTTTATTCTGAAACGCACACCGATAGGATGGTGCTTTACATGCCATCTTGTGGTTCAGCGCGCAAGCTCCTACAGTACATTATGGGGATTCGCTATAGCTGTTGAGTGGGCATGGTATGTAGACTTGTTATCGCTGTGCATTGTGGGGTTGATTCAGTGCACTTTATAACGTCAATGACTATGATTTCAGACACCAAATTGCTGCAATTGGTGTCATTTTTGAGTACAGTCATTAACTTTTCCAGAAAATTACTGGAAATTTGCCATTAAAAGATCATGTGGGAACCAGCTTTTTTTTATAGCCCCTTTTCCCTTTTTATAATATTTTTTTTCCCTTTTTACAATTTCAAGGAATAAGAAGTAACCTGTAAATTTATGGAATTGATGGAATAAGAATTAGCAGTTAATTGATAGAAATATTTAACATAAGTTTTACGTAAAGTTGTTACAGTCATTTTATTTCGCATTAAGTATTACCTTGTGAAAGGAGCAGCTATCTATACTAAATCACTTTAAATTGTAAAATAAGTGAGAAATACAGTAAGATCTAGGTTGAATTGTACTTTTAGGTACTCATGCACTTCTATGTCATTCCAAACCAAACAAATTTCTTCATTTTCAGAACACAAATGAACATCATTTTAATCACATATCAGAGATGTGGCCTCCATTGAAAGTTCTCATCACTTCACATCCGAACTTTAGGAGTTTTAATCCAGTTCTTGTGAAGAGACGTTATCACTTTATATGATTAACAAATTTAATGTAGGCTTTTAAAAACATATGAATGCTCAGTGGAAAAAAATGTACAGCATTTGTTTAAACAGATCTGTTCACAGAAGCTCTACTTTGTTTATTTTCAAAAACCTATGAGGTTAATTCTTTTGTTTCACACCAGCATGTTTAACTTCCATAAGAACCAGTGTGTTTTATTCTTGCATGTCAGGTGATGTTGAGATTTTGTTTATGCTCATTGATCAATCTTTACATTTGAGCAAAAGCCTACATTAAAACTGTTCATCATTAACAGCAATCATGTATCTTCAGATTTACATGACACGAGGGTGAGTAAATGATGACAGGATTTTCATTTTGGTTTAAGTAAATGTTATTCCTTTAAAGTTTACCTTATTAGCCTCGTCTTTTATGAAGTTCAGTAGTAGAGTGCCATCACCTTGGGCAATGCAAGTTTGGCCAGCATTTAGAAAGAGTTCATGGTCTTGTGGTTTAAACTCTTGAGTTGTTCTCTGAAAATATGGATAAATTTAATGTCATTAATTCACAAACAGAAAAAAAAAACATGTTGAATTAGGTTTCAGTTATGTTTGTCGGCTCAAAAGGAATTATGAGTAACAAATATATACAGAAAATTCAGAGAATACTACATAAATATTACAAGTTAAGTAGTTAAGTTAATTAAGTAAGATTACATATTGAGACATGTACATGAATGATACAAGATATATGATTAAATATAACCAAGTCTATTAGGAATGCTCCGATCAGGGGTTTTGCAGCTGATACTGATTCTGTGTCATGGCGATCGGCCGATACTGAGTTCTGATTTTGATGCTTCAAGCTTTCATTCCTTCTAAGTATGATACTTAAGTGGAGAAAGAATAAATGGAGAATGTTGCATAAAATCCCTTAAACACATCTCTTATAACCATTTAGTGTGGACTTGTAATGGTCAGATGCAGGTTCACAGAAAATAAGAGATAAAACATATTATAAAAAATGGTAAGAAATGACTAACAGTGCAATTTTTGGAGTGTAGGCTTTATTTGATGCATAAGTTAAAAAGCACACACATTAATTCATTGCTTCTTTACTAAAAGCAAATAGGCCTTTAAACTACTGTTTATTGCAATAACTAGGCCTATATAGGAAAAAGTTATATTAATAAATAAGTAAAAATATTTATTTCATTAATATTTCCAGCCAGGTTTGAATGAACTTGCAATATTATCAAAAACACAGAGTTCTTGCAAAGCCATTAAAGTATTTGCTCATCTGCAACTCTTGATAGCAGCTCTATGATCGCATCTCTGAAGTCACAGCAGCTCGATGAGAAATCTTTAAATTTTCTTTACTGCACTATTTATTTAACCTAACAAATATAATGCTTAGAACATCACTGTGCCTCTCGCGATTTGCTCCCTTGCTCATTCACATTCGTTGCCATGATTTCCAGGGTATTTCATCTCATTCGCGGGCATCACGGCGCCACTATGAACAGTGAGTCGTGAGTCTTCCTCTGTGTGTAAACTCGTAAACAATCAATCACGATCGGTTCCCGAGATCAGCCAGATTGACCAGTACAGATCGAGTCATGAAATGTGATTATCGGCCAATCGTTCAGAGCATCCCTAAAGTTTATTATAACCAAGTCTAACTAGATATAAATACAAACAATTAAAAAAAAAAGTTAATTTTCCTCACCCATCTTTGAATTACATCCTCCAGTTGATTCACTGCCATTTTTAGATCTGGTCTTTTCTTTTCAGTAGTAATCCATACAAAAGACACTTTAAGGTCAGGATTATAAACCAGGCTTTTCTGCTGAAGATCTATCTGCAATATATCAAAAGAAAAATCAGCACAAAAGAATATAGCTAGGTTTATAACAGAGATCAGGGTGTTTGAAAAGAATGGAGCAAGAGGGACCCTTTGTAAACCTCTTAGTAAGCACTGCAGCTGAGTGTCTGCTAATAGGATTAGGACAGAGCAATCTAAAATAGACGGGACAAGAAAGAACCCTCTCGAATGCCCTGGTCATGAGAGTTCTCATTATATATTACAGTCAATTAGTATTTACCCAAACCAGTTCTGTTTGTTCAGTTGACTTTTAGAGGCACAGTCCATATATATTAATTAAACGTTTCACTGTCAGATCATACAGAAGACCATGCTGACCCACAATAACCAAGACTGCTCTTAAATGAGCCCTGATGTTATTTAAACATGTCATGCCATGGAAATACTGAAAGCACATCAGAAATCGTTTACTTAATCTTTGGCAATCATGTGTGCACTGTCCCTAGATAAATCTCCCAATAAGTCCAGTATTGCTCCTATGCGTATGTAACCTGATATGAGCCATGCCTTTGACTCCCTACATGGGTAACTATTGTAGACCCTGATTTCAGGTGTATGGAGACAAACCAGGTTTGAGCAATAGGATTTAAGCAGCAGCTGCGAAGTTTGCTCTGTCTATTACAGTGTGGTGAAAGGCTTTAACAAAAGGCACAATGTAAATATAACAGGAAAGGACAGGCTGGTTGCATGCTAGCTTCAGATTTGCCTGTGGCTAATTGAAGACTGCTGATTTAGTGTTTTGACAGTGAACAGACTGTGTGTAATGAAAGTTGAACGTAAAAAAAGATCTCTCACGGTATGTTGACAGACAAACAGGTTTGTTGTTTTGCATGGTCAGGCCCATATCCTTTTGCTCATTGTATGTTCGCTAGGTGTTTTATACGCATGTTATATAGAATTATATGAATTATTAATATTATATATTAGGTATGTTTATCAAACATTGTAATGAATAATTCTAGGAAAATAATTTAGTTTCATTATCTTTTTTCAAACTTCAGTGAAACAGATAATATGCTGCTTAAATACTTACATTTTTATTACAATAATATACTATTTCACTGTTTAAAAGACATGGTAAATCTAAATATACTGAATACACAATTAATAACAATTAATATTTTTAGGACGTTGATATAAGGAGTGAATTCTGTGCTGACCATTAATATTTTGTCAGTGTAACCATGTTACTTTAAATGATACCACGTTTCTAAATGTTGACTTAAAAGAAGGCAATAGTTGCCCTGTTCTTGGGGAAGCAATAATACTAATATCTTTACTATTTGCAGAGATGCTGTTGCTGAACACGCTTTTAAAGGTGCTATAGTGTGCATTTATATTCACATGGATTACCTGTAGAATAAAGTTTTGACCATATTTGGAATGGTCATGAATATTAATGAGTTCTGCTCTGATGCTCTGCTTTTCATGTCAGTGCCTGTAATTCACACACAAACACAGCGTGATGTACTCTAATATACAAAAAATTATACTTCAGTTATCAAAAATATTTCAACAAATTAGTAGATCTTTTTTAAACCTTTTCTACTGAAATTTTGTAGAAGTTCATTTTATCTGGAATTTTGACGTGTGGTGTTGAGAATGATGAACGATGAGGTGAAGATCCAAGTGAAGCCAAAAATGGTTTATTAAAGAGTCTCAAAAACAGACACACATAGATTGAGACATACAAACTTAATGGAAAGAAAGAGAAAAACAACTGACAACCAGAGGCTAATACAAGAGGGAATATACTGTAGTGAGGGAGACAATATGATTATGTAAATAGTCATGAGGAATGAAGACGATAAACAACCAAGATAACTAACTCAGGAAACGAGGGTGAACTAAGGTGACTGGGAGTGGCACATGGAAACACAGGAGTTAGACTGGAATTTTCCTCCTGAGTTATGTTGTGGATGAAACATTGGCTGAATTATACTCAACAAAAGGGACAACAGAATTTATTTAAATTTGTATTTTGTGGTTTTAATGTATATATAACAGAGGCAGGATTTAATATTAACCTCTGCATAAGTAGATGGAAATGTATTGCTGTTATTTAAGTAAGATCAGAGTAAGAATGATATGATGCGTGCATTAAAACACTTGTTATCAGCAGTCTGAATATAAGCATTGGCCTGGATTTCACCTGAATTTTATACTCAAGGGATTCACATGATAATAGGGAAACAGTGATGTTTGAGACTCATGGTACAACATTTCCATGCACTGAACTGATATTATTCAGCTATGGCTAGGCATTTCCACATTTGCATTATATTGCAACATCATATTGAGACTCTCAGATCTGATATTTACATGTTTAATCTCTCTCTATAAATATAGTATGCTCATGGTGCCTTTTTTTTCTCATAATTCAATAGACTATTATTAATTATTTTAAAATAAGATTCACTAAACTTAAATCGGGTGCCACGGCGGCATATTAGGTAGCACGATCGCCTCTAAGCAAGAAGGTGGTTCAAGCCCCGGCAAGGTCAGTTGGCATTTTTGTGTGGAGTTTGCATGTTCTCCCTGTGATTGCGTGGGTTTCCTCTGGGTGCTCCGGTTTCCCTCACAAGTCCAAAGACATGTGGTACAGGTGAATTGGCTACGCTAAATTGTCCGTAGTGTATGAGTGTGTAAGGATGTTTACCAGAGATAGGTTGCATCTGGAAGGGCATCTGCTGTGTAAAACAAATACTGGATAAGTTGGCGGTTCATTCCGCTGTGGCTACCCCAGATTAATAAAGGGAAATGAATGAATGAATGAATGAATGAATTGATTTAAATGGCGCCTCTTTTATACAGCATTTATTTGAGTGCATGTGTGCAGTAGGCCTGTCTCGGGTCACTACTATCATATATCCTTGTATTTTTAATAAAGAGAACAGCAAGAGGACAACTAAAGTGTAACCTGACTAGCAGATGGACACATCAGCATTTCAGGCTTATTCGTCTCAGCGGAATTTAGCAACGAAGAATGAGGATTTTTAGTCTATTTAATACTTTTGCTGTTAAATGTATTCATTATTATCGGCTGTACATGTATATAAACAACAACCACATCTACAAAGAATACCTCAGTTTAATCTCAGATTTTTGACTCATATTGTGAGACTCTATGCTTTAATTTGCCATTCTTTATAAAGGCATGCTGACAGGACTGTTTATTCTGCCACTCTTGTGCTTATTTCTTGGCAACAGAGTGGCCCTGAAGGCCCCTAGAGGCCATGTCTGGGGCTGATGCTGTCTGCCAAAATCCCTCCCTAAATCCCAGCGAACATGTCAAGAAAAACTGTGCTGTTTAGGGGTCAATCCCTAGAGTCTGTGCCTTAGCATCCACTGCCTTGCCTACAGATGGACTTGTGCATTTGATTTGAAACAGTGCACTTTATATGGACATGGCTCAGATTTTCCTTTCCTCACGATTGGGTAAACGTATGAAGATTTAAAAAAAAGAATAGTAAATATTGTGATTCATGGAAACTTCTCTAACTGAAAACTGTAACGCCTCCTTGAACTTTTACCACTGAAAGAGAAGGAAGATTAAATGAACTAGGTCTTCGTGTATTGCTTTTCATATTTGATACGAAGTTAGACAACAGTTTACAGTTTAAACCTTTCAGGTCAGATCACCCAAAATGAAAACATTTTGTGCACCGTCATGTTCTTCCAAAACCATAAAACCTGTGCTTGTTATTTTAATGAGGGCTTCACAATATATTTGATTTATTGAAATGTCACAAATATGCATATCACAATAATGTTTAATAAATAAATAAGTGTTTTAATACAAAATTATCATCGTGTGCCTGCCATTAGCACACCCTCTGAAAGACTGTTTAGCACATCATGCCATGTAATTACATGTCAACACACATCTTGAAACCAAGCAGAGTGGACATGCTGGTTTTCTTGTCCATAAATCTGTAAAGATTTTATTATAGATGCTGATCCATGCAATTAAAACATGTTAAGAAACTAATAAGACAGCAAAACAAAATCTAATTGTGTTTCTCTGTTTTTGCTTTTCTGTTTGTTCTTTATGTTTAAAATTATATAAAAGAAAATTATAATAAATTATATATAAGAAAATAGCATTATTGCGCTATTTAGCATGTTATTATATATCACATTTCACATGTTTCTTCAACATTGCACACCCCTAATTAAAATAAAAACTGAATTTGTTCAACTACATGTGATCACATTATTTATTTTTTATTTTTTTTCAGATTTAAATAGTACAAGACAACACGTTTTTTTACTCTCTCTAAGGGAAATCCCTCAATTTATTTGAATTTGTGTTTTAATGCCTTCGTAAATGTGTTCAGACAGCTTTTAATGGACGAAAGACAACTCAGACAATGTTTAATGGAGGAAAGAAATTTAGTTAGAAAGTTACATTTCAAAGTTTTGAAGATATCTTAATTCATATTATAAAATTGACAACATTTCTAACATGTTTGGAAGGTACCTAAATGATCACAGAGATTTTATTTTTGATTTGAACCAATGATTTAAGTTCCCTCCTACATTTAACTAATGCAAATGTAGCATATGTGTACGCACAATCTTTGATTATTTTTCCAAATGTTTTTTCAATGAATCTTTTATTAATATTACAATGGATCAAAGTGTTGTCAGAGTGACTTGGACCACGGGGAGGTAAAAACAACTGATCCATATAACCGTACAGGTGCTTCTATCGCAGATGTCTGCTTGCCCTTTTGTAAATCGGCATTTTGATGGCAATTACCTGTGTTGAGTTGTTCCAAATCAATACGTACAGTGTGGGAACTTTAATTGACAAGGATAGCGCTGGCCCTTTTTATGAAGGAGAGACACCCCGTCTAGCTTTGATCAATACAACGCTCACCAGCTCGACAGAGTCCGCTTGTGTGCTTGGGTAGCTTGTGCCTTCATCTCTGTAGGCAGCCCCCAGTGGCAGAAGAGGCTGGGATGTTACATGTGAACAGGCTGTCAAAGCAATTTTGTCAGTCTGCTCATTCTCTGGTGTTTAGAGATGCTGACACTCTGTGTACTGGTTCCCATGATTTTATTGAGGTGATGGAAGCTTTTAGGCGTTGTAAACTCTCTCTCTCTCCCCCTCCCTCTTTCCTTTTATCCACAAATACATGTACAAGTGTTTTAATTTGTATTCCTCCTGCCAAATATGTCTCGCAGGCACCTTGGTTGCCTATGATTCAGGTCAACATATATGTTGTAGTTTTTTTAAATCTTAACTATTGACAGCATAACAGTTTGATGATTTTTATAGGCACTGATTCTGCTGTTGTGGATTTTGACTTGTGATTTTAGACATTTTACAAAGTGGGGTTTATTTATAAACTAATTTCAAGAGGATCACGTGCTTATGATTGAACACAGTTGGTACCACATCAGCTCAGCACAATGCACCAATCAGACGAATCCTGACACACTATAAATTACGAGAGCTTTCTACTCCAGTCATCTTCGTCTTGAAGAATCCCCCCTTCAACCCCAACTCCTCCCCTTCTCTGATAGGGCGGCACGGCGGCCCAGAGGTTAGCACTTTTGCCTCACAGCAAGAACGCCCCTCCCCGAGCCAGTCAGCGTTTCTGTGCGGAGTTTGCATGTTCTCCCCGTGTTCGTGTGGGTTTTCCCCGGGTCCTCCGGTTTCCTCCCACCATCCAAAAACATACAACATTAGCAAATTGACTACTTTAAAACAGCATCTTAAGGCAACTAGTAAGATATATCTAGGCACGTTCACAAGCAGGGGAGTTCTCGAGACTTATCTGAGCTCAAACTCTCCTCTAGCCCTTCAAACGGGAGGGAGCCCAGGGCTCAAGGATATTCTGAGCTCAGGACTCTCTCCCAGGACAGCATGCCTAAAACGCTTTATTATCAATCATCAGCTAAGTGTGAACTCTTGAATATCAAATCATTGATCACAACAGACCATAAACTGCAATTGCTTCTTCATACCTCATATTTAGTTTAATTTAGATTAATTTCATCTACACTGTAAAAAATGCTGGTTTCCACACAATCGATTTGTGTTGGAATGACATTGAAGGAATTAAGTTAACTTTATTAGCTTTTACAAATGTAAACTGAATGAACATAAAATATTTAAGTTGTCCCCCCATTGTTTTGGCTCATTTAAAATAAGTAGTTTGAACAAATAGCAAACCTCAGTTTGATAATTTTCTAAATTTTAAACTTATTTAATTATATGGCTATTTCTTATTATTGCCATAGCTACTTTACATTTCACATTTACGATAGCTGATTAGCTCACAATGTCTGCTCACAATTTTTTCACTTATTATACCTCACAGACTTTGTCTTGCAACATCATTTCTAGCAATTAAGTCTATATATTATTTATTATAGTTTCTCTTAAAATTTTGTAATGCAAAGTAATAATTACAACAGAATTTAAATTTGAATGTATAATTTCCCAATGCTGGATTGCAGCTGGAAGGGCATCCGCTGCATAAAACATATGCTGGATAAGTTGGTGGTTCATTCTGCTGTGGTGACCAGAGATTAATAAAGAGACTAAGCCAAAAAGAAAATGAATGAATGAATGAATGAATTTAAAAGATGTTTGAATGTTTGATTCAATGACTTGTTTCATTACTGGATGAATCAGCACTTTTGAATTAATCACTTAAACAATCTTTAAACGGTTAATTAACTTTAATTGTCACTTACTGGTGTAATGATGCACATCTTGGTTGAAGTTACTTTAAATAAAGCTAGTTTACTGTTTTGATTACTACCGTAAACATCAGTGTTTATACACAAAATACAGGCTTTAATCATAGTACTTCTGTCAAAGTTTTACTTTTTGTTAAAAAAAGCTTACACGCTTAATAACTTGATGAACCTCTTTCCTGTTTGTCCACTAAGAATGGATGGTGTCTTTTGTAAAAAAAAACAATTTATATATAATTTTTAATATATATAAAATATTATATATATATTTTTTTGTCTGCCTGTTTTTATAATAATGTCACTCATAGTTCATTTAACAGTAAAATGTGTCTATTAAATAATTACAAATAACGGTTTTGTGCAAGTGAAATGAAATTTATTTATATTGATTTATATTTATATATGTATATTTTACTGTTTAATGAACTATGAGTGATATTATTTCCCTAGATGCTTCCTCATTAAAAAAGTTTTAGTTTTTTTATAAAGTTTTTTTTTTAACTTATTTTTGCCCATATGAATTTTTTTTTTTTTTTTTTTTGCACAACAAAGTGTATGTGATAAATTGAGCAAATGTGATTTGGAGGTCAGAAACCACACCTGCCTCCTCATACTGTTGTTGTGCAAACATCCATAGCTTGAATGTGTAGAAAGCAGGTTGGAAAAACTCATAGTTGATTTGAGCAGATCAGGTACTGGTTGTGATCGTTAATAATTGAGCACACACCAGCGGGGAAACGAGCAGGGCCAGTCTCATCTACCGCTGCAACCCAGATCTTTGTCCTTGTAAAGCTGCTCTGTCAGTTCACCAGTTTTTGCAGTGACCAGAATCAAAATGATTGTCTATTTTGGACTGTTATTTTATTTGATTTTATTTTATTAAAGATGCCAGTCGTAATTATTTTAGACATTTTTAGACAGATTTTTAGAAAATAATATTTATAGTTATCATTCTTGACGCGTAAATTGTACACATGAATTTTGTGTAGCCACTGGTTGATCTCAAGTAACAGAGAGGTTGTCCCACACTCGCATCAGATATCAGAAAAAAAGAAGGGATGTTGTTGAAGATGTTGAGATTATTTGTTATTCTAAGCTAAATGTATAATAATGATGTCTATTTGGGGCTGGATGATATGGCCAAATATCATGATAAACTGTTTAATATTAGTTGATAACGAGACATTATTACACATTATTGTAAATAAATTTCTCTAAATACATTTTACAGATATCAATTTAAACTAAATAGATTGTTGAATGTTTTACAAAATGCTTGCATTGTTTTTCTTTTACCACGTATATAGACATGGCATGAAACATTAGGTTATGAAATTTTACTTGAGGCTACATGGTGGCGCAGTAGGTAGTGCTGTCGCCTCACAGCAAGAAGGTCGCTGGTTCGAGCCTCATCGTGTCAGTTGGCATTTCTGTGTGGAGTTGGCATGTTCTCCCCGTGTTCGCGTGGGTTTCCTCCGGGTGCTCCGGTTTCAATTCAATTCAACTCAATTCACCTTTATTTGTATAGCGCTTTTACAATGTAGATTGTGTCAAAGCAGCTTCACATAGAAGGTTATAGTAAATTGAAAATGTCCAGTTATTAATGTTTGAGTTCAGTTCAGTTCAGAGTTGTTTAATATTCACTACTTAGAGTCCAAACACAGAAGAGTAATCCATCGGTGCACAGCTCTAGCTGCAGTCTAGGCGCCAGAGGCTGGAGAACTTGAGGCTCATCTGTCCTTGGAGGGTCACAAGAATCCGTTTCTTGCTTGCTACTCCGCCAAGCAGCTGCTCGGGATACAGCGAGGTCCAGGATTATGGAGCCTTGGAATCGGCTTGTTATTATCAGGAAGGCTATTCCAGAGTTTAGGAGCCATAAATGAGAAGGCTTGACCTCCTTTACTTGACTTTGCTATTCTGGGTACCAGAAGCCCTGAGTTTTGAGATCTTAAAGAGCGGGTTGGATTGTAGCGAGACAGAAGGTTGGTTAGATAAACAGGAGCTAGATTATTTAATGCTTTATAGGTAAGAAGTAATATTTTAAACTCAATACAAAACTTAACAGGCAGCCAGTGTAACGAGGATAAAATTGGGGTGATATGATCATATTTTCTAGACCTGGTAAGAACTCTGGCGGCTGTATTTTGTACTAGCTGAAGTTTGTTAATAGAGGAGGCTGGGCAACCGGCAAACAGAGCATTACAGTAATCCAACCTAGAAGTCATAAAAGCGTGAACTAGCTTTTCTGCATCTGAGATGGATAGCATACTTCGTAGCTTAGCAATATTTCTCAGATGAAAGAATGCAGTTTTTGTGATATGGGAGATATGGCTTTCAAAAGTTAAATTACTGTCTAATATGACACCCAGATCTTTAACAGTAGAGCTAATGCTAACTCTGCATCCCTCTAGTTGGAGGTCGAGTTGTGAGATCTGCTGTGTACCCCACAGTTTCCCCCACAGTCTAAAAATATGTGGTACAGGTCAATTGGGTAAGCTAAATTGTCTGTAGTGTATGTGTTTGTATGAGAATGCATGAATGTTTCCCAGAGATGGGTTGCGGCTGGAAGGGCATCCATTGTGTAAAACAAATGCTGGATAAGTTGGTGGTTCATTCCGCTGTGGCGACCTCGGATTAATAAAGAGACTAAGCCGAAAAGAAAATGAATGAATGAATTAATTTTACTTGAAATTCTTGTAAATATCGTGGAAAAGTCATGGAATTTTAGTAGTAAAAATGTGTATGAACCCTGGTATTTATAATGATACTTTTATTGTATACACTTAAAATGTTTTGGCTGGCTTTGTCAAAATATAACAAAATAAGAATTGCCATTTTTTATTTCATAATGACTGTAATTCTTGTTGAATGTTCTTACATGGATTCATTTCACGCTTGTAAATTTAAATCATTTATTTTTGACTGTGGATTATTTAGCTTTTTTGGTTAGTCACAACACCATTATTATTTAATGCAATAACAATGCAGTTAGACTGCGCAATTTGTCCACCGAAAATCATGTTTGACAAAAGGAAGATAATGTATTTTCAAATCAAGTGGCCTGTACTCAACTGCATGTTGTGTTAGTTTAGGTTAAGCTCGCTCTTTTGTTCCTGTCACACTTCACTGCCCATCATAGAGTCAACATCAACCACATTCACACAACAGCAGAAAAACATCACAGTTGTTCCCACGTACACCACTACATGAAACAGCCTTTTATCTCCGGTGCAGGAATATATCAATGTGTCTGAGTTAGTGTGCAAACGTGTTGGTTTGTGCGTCTAGTATCAGAATGTGTCAGTAGATGAGGCCTTGCGAGCGCGTGCACGTGTGTGTGATGGACCTCAGGGACATTGGAAGTACTTACCAGTTCACTGCAGACTGCTTGATCTGTTGAGAAGCAGTGCATTGGCTTGATGGTGCTGCAGAGTGACACATGACTACACAGACCCTGAACAGACATTAGTGCAGGCTTCAGCAAACCTACATCTGAGCCTCAAATCATTCATTAAATCAGAACATCAAAAGGAACTTTACTTGAATGCCTCAACATAAATTTTTTATTATAACTGAGAATAAATCTTTTGTCATTTTTCTCACCACCGCCGACTTTTCTCTCTCTCTCTGTCTCTGCGTATCAGCTTGCCTATATCTCGTTCTCCCTCTCTCTTCTAGTTTGACACATCTATTTGCTTGGCTTGGTATTTTATGAAATGGATCTTATGAATTTTTCAGAGAGGTTCATTGCTTCAGTCAGGCCTGGTTAAGTGGAGGGTTGTATCAATTCACAACCTTTTTAGGCTGCATCTGCACTCGTTTCAAAATCAGGTTGAGCAGGGTTTTCACAGTCTTTAAATGTCTTGAATGCCAAAATCAAAGTTTTAGGTCTTAAAAAAGTCTTAAATTTACTGGAATATTGTGTTGTAGGTCTTAAATCTTTTTTAAACAAGTCCTAATTTTCCTTTGTTTATGTATTGCAACCCAATCTGGCTTAAACCCATGCAATCACTGACAATTCTTCTCAATAATCTTTAAACTTTTTATTTAAAAAGGTACATTTGAACTCTATTTATCATATTGGTTTAATTATATTCCTTCCAATAACATTTGATTAAAAGTGCTCCATGTATTTACTGCTGAAGACACTGGCCCTGACAGATTGTTGTACATAGATTTAGTTATTTAGATTTAGTTTAGTTTAGATTTAGGGCGTTCTCACACTATGCTATCCGAACCGTGCTCAGGCCCTTTCCCGGATAATTTTAGAAGTGTGAGTGCGCTGAACCGGGCTCACGCACGGTACAGTTGGCCGGCCCTGGCCCGGTTGGAAGAGGTGTGCCTGAGCGCGGTTCACTTGGGCTTTGGCGCGGTACGCTTGTAGTGAGAGTGCAAAGCGCGCCTGAGCCTCAAACTGAAGAGGAGACGTGACTTTTCATATGGATTTATTAATCATTCTTACTGTTTAATGAACGCACACTGTCGTAGATTATTAAAGACGCAAACCCCTCACTGCACGACAGCTGCGCCTTTAGTAAACCTTCTAATTCCTGCAGCACTAGGACTTTATGATTGTTTATGAGCATCAGCAGTGGCTGATCTCCTCGGCGGAATATTTGACTGTGTGTCACTGCATATCAAACGGCTAAAACAATATAATGATGTAAAGAAATCTCCACTGAAATCTACGAGAGCGCTTCTCTTACACTGAACAGCGCATCATCGATGACGTAAGCGTGCTCAGGCCCGAATGCAATGTGATTGCGGGCCGTCGGGGAAGACGGAAGGGGGGACAAGCGTGCTTTGGCCTGGTTAAAGGGAACTGTACATAATGTGAGTACACCCTTAGTTATAGTTTTTTTTTAAAGAATGTTTATGTTGGAAAAAGGGTATGGATACAAGTAGAGCTTGCTTGTTTTTACACAATATTTAAAATAGTTTGCTAAGAAATATCTAAAATATAAAACATTTTAATTATCAATTTATTATTGTATATTTAAATGTGTTCAATTATATTATATATTTTTAATAGGTCAAATAATAATTATTTTCCATCTTGGCCGTTCAAAAAATTCCTTAAACTTTCGGCTTTTAAGAGTGTAAAATTTAATTCATAATGTCTTAAAAAATAAAGTTGATAAATTCAACTTGGTGAAACCTGCTGAAACCCTGGTTGAAGGATTTAAGATGATCGTTACTGATGGACGACAGCAGCGACTGATATTTTAAATATACTTAAACATTCCCTTGCAAAACGGGCTTGTTTTTCTTGTAATGGGTTTAAGGGCATTGGTTTTAGGGGATCAAAAGCATAGACTGTTACATAAATGATCTTAGAGCTTTTAATTCTTCTCGATCTGTGTAGCCTGGGCCGGTCTGTCACATTGTATTTGTTTCTGATGAGAAAGCTTCTTTTTCTTCCACCATTTACCAACATAAATCCTTTTAGGGCTTTTGTCAGGATTCATATGCTATTAGACTACTCTTTAAATGTGGATGAAACAGAACTATACCGATGTACTCAGGCTACAGAAATCACTTCCTAGCAGGATGAATTAGATATAATGTCATGGAAATTTTACTTATTAATAAGTGTGGGGGATAGATTTCTGAGAAGTGTCTTATTTCCACTTTAGTTTCTGTTAGTTCTTAATGTGGCCTGATTCACATAAGTGAATAAATTGGTTGTTTGGAAAACTACCAAATAGAAAAAGTAACCACTGATGGAAATGAAGAAGGAGTTGTGAAAAAAAATGACACAAAACTCCCAGCAAGAATCTCTCTCAAATTCAAGATGAATTCAAGACAAAATGCAGCTGCAGAAATAAACTGAATCTACAGCAGTAATGATTAAATATAAAAAAAGAACGAAATGTGTTATTTCACAGCATTACTTCGAAATCCGTGCACATTGTATCATGTTTATTTGTTACCATTTTTTGCAGTGTTGACGGAACTCTTAACAGAATTACACAGACCAAATTCTGCACACTCGCTAATTCTCTGAGATCCGGTGTCATTTTGCAGTGTAGACATTTTCAGTGATTACAATGAGAGATGCATAACTAGAACTAGTCTAATGTCATGCACCATATTGTTTTGCCTGTTGTCATGATGAGTTTAAAATGAGTATAAAATGTATGACAGAAGTGGAGAACAAAACTTTCATACCAAGTTGAAAAGAATACATAAAAGATCACAGAAGAACATATAGTTTAACCAATTAAAATGTTTTAACCAATTAAACAGCGTCACAGTGACGCAGTGGGTAGCACGATCGCCTCACCGCAAGAAGGTCGCTGGTTCGAGCCTAAGCTGGGTCAGATGCCATTTCTGTGTGGAGTTTGCATGTTCTTCCCATGTTTGCGTGGGTTTCCTGCGGGTTCTCCGGTTTCCCCCATAGTCCAAAGACATGTGGTATAGGTGAATCGGTTAAGCTAAATTGTCTGTAGTGTATGTTTGTGAATCCAACGCTATCTCACTGCAATTCGTAACTTATCATTTAGTGGCTAATTTGTATGAATTCGTACAATCTAATTCGTACAATTTAGTACGATTTGCTCAATAACGGTTGGTTTTAAGGGTGGGGTTGGGTGCCACGCCTCCTTTTTTAAATTGGACATTTTTGTACGACTGAAGTAAGAATTCATACGAATTAGCCACTAAACTGGCAAAACATAAAATGCTTACGTTTTCTCGTGAGATCAGGCTGATGAATGAGTGTGTATGGATGTTTCTTAATGATGGGAAGGCCATCTGCTGGGCATCCGCTGCGTAAAACATATGCTGGATAAGTTGGCAGTTCATTCCGCTGTGGTGACCCCAGAATAATAAAGGGACTAGGCCGAAAAGAAATAAATGAATGAACCAAATAAACAATCCCAGACAGAGAAATAGGGAAAACTCAGAGCTTCAATGCACATGTGGATTATTAAAAATAAATGGATGTCAGAAGGATCAGATGGTAACAAATGTAACTACTGTAAACTAAAACTGGACATATACTTGATATTGATATACTTGATATACTTATGATACTGTTGCTCCACCATAAGAGGCAAAGGGTTGATAGGTTCAGGAGTGATTGGCAAAGTACAGAGAAACAAAGACAAAAGTATGAGCAAGAAAAAAACAGTTTGGAGAAGATAAAGGGAAGGACCAGGGACAAAGAGGAGATTAGGATACACTACAGGGTCCCAGCATCCAGCCAGGAAGCATAGATGAATTCTGGCAAATTCAGAAATGGACATGATGAGGACCAGGTGATGCTGAAAACATGGAGACCTGGAGTGACACTGAATTTATCGTGGCCTGAGGTGAAGCCACAACACTTAGGACCAAGGTGCAGACATGGGTTGGTTGGCTGGAGTGAAGCTGATATGGCTGAGAATTAACATTGTTGAGGGATTCAGAATGATGAGGGACAGCCATAGAACCTTGGAGGTGTCAGCTTGTGGGCTACAGTGTGTATAGTGCCACTGCGTTTCAGCGTCCTGAGTTTGAGTTCTGTCTCGTTAATCTTTCCCAATGCCATCTCCCTCTCTTTCTAATGGATAAACTGTCTTGCTATATATTATCCAAATCAAGCATATAAATAAGGAAACACTAGTATAGAACCAAAACAATTACACAATAATACCAAAGACTATATAATATGCAAGACATGTCACTCGTTTGAATGGGGAAAAGTGTAACGTCAATATGGTGAATGAAGTCCCGCCTACTATTACAGGAGGCAATCATCAATCGCTATAGATTGACGTTTCTCCAGGGGACCAGATGTGTTTGGAATAACCATACAGTTTGGTGGTTAACAAACACACTGGAATCTTGGCGAATATTTGCTTCACAGAGATAAGAAATATATCCACATAAAGCTAGAAATCTCCACTTTTAAATGAACCAAGTGCACTTGAAAACAAAAGTTTTTTAGTTTTGTAATCGGTAGGAAACGAACGCGAGGTACAGTCCGTCCTGTCAAACGCACATCACATGACAGCAGCAACTACTCAAACACCCACAAACTTGTAAACAAAGGGTCACGCTCATTTCTAGAGGAGATTCACCATCAAGACCCAGTTGTGGATTACTTCAGAAGTCCAGCGTGATCAGGCAATTATCAAGGGGATGAAACTATGTAGAATGGCCATAAGTGAGGTTCGTGACGTAATCTCATTCCTTTCGAGTGTGCATGCACATAAGCTTGGGCAGCCTGAAAATATGCTGATTTTCTTTGATTCTGACGTATAAAAACGAAAGCAATAAGACAATTATTTAATTTTTTTGGTGGTTCAAAAATGTAATGTAATCATAAGCTTGGCAAACAGTTTTGAAGAATTTGATGTTTCCCTATAAAGACAAAATGCCCTTGCATACTGCTCGAGAGGCATTTCAAAGATGGCCGCAGAGTGAAATGACTTTCCTTTAAGGGACTTTGCTAATACCCAGGCAAAAAAAACATGAGTATATAAATAAGATTCATGTTCTAATTTATACACAATTATCCATTAACATAAAATAGTTATGAACTGCCATGAGATTGCTTAGAGCCAGGATATGGCAGATGTTCGCAAACAAAAACATTTTAATATATATTCTATTCAGCAGTGTTAATAATAATTATTACAACAATATAACAATTTCTGACAAAACTTTTTCATGTTATAATATTCCAGCTTCACAATGATTTAGTATGATAGTAGTATGATATTTACATTATGTTGTGTAACGTCTTTATTGTTAAATCATTCATTTTCTTTTCAGCTTAATCCCTTTATTAATCCGGGGTCACCACAGCATAATGAACCGCCAACTAATCCAGCATATGTTTTACACAGCGGATGCCCTTATAGCTGCAACCCATCACTGGGAAACACCCATACACACTCATTCACACACATACACTACAGCTTAGCCAATTCACCTATACCACATGTCTTTGGACTTGTGGGGAAACCGGAGCACCCAGAGGACTTGCAGGGAGAACATGCAAACTCCACACAGAAATGCCAACTGACCCAGCCGAGGCTCGAACCAGCGAACTTCATGCTGTGAGACGATTGTGCCACCCACTGCGCCATCGTGACACTCTGACATAAATCACATTTAATAAACTGTAATAAACATTTATTATGAATCACATTTGATAAAATATTAATACATTATTACAAACGTTGCATCCAAATGTAAAAAATGATTTCTGACCCAGTAATGAATGATACATAAAGTCATATTTCTTGGTACAGTGAAAGCTGCAACAAATACGAAACATCCCTTTGCGTCTCCTTTTGAGCGACAGCTAGCATCCAAATAGTGGTAGTGATATGTAATGCTAAATGAAGCGGATAAACATGTCTTTAAATGAGCAGCAAACCACTGCACCCACCTTTCAGGAGATGTGGTGGGGGCTCTCTAGCCCGAATGCGTGCTGTGCAGGGGTTGGTGGGCCCCTCAGCGAGATAACTAATGGAAAAGCTTTCAGGGCTTTAACCTGAAGGTAAACGTCAGCTCACATTTGGCCGTTCACCCAGCTCTAATGTTTCCCAATTGTGTCAGTCACCACTAGTCTTACCCATTTTTACTAGAACCCCCCCATGCATTGCTTTTCACTGTTACACGCACACTCGCATACACCCCAACGGGCTCTTCAGAGTGAACGCCTTTAGAGCGTGCCGGGACTCCGGAGACTTACCTTGTTAAACAGTCCTGAAAACAACAAGGACTTCTAAACAAAAGTGTTTGGCATTGGGCAGTAAAAGCATGGTACTCAGGCTCAGCTGGGACATCCCAGAACAGACTGGAAAAATGCTTCCTATTTCCCCTGAGTCTATGCTGAGGTGTCATGTCAAGCTGAAATAGGATGAATAAGAGCAGACAGACAATGCACCCTGATGACCTCACACACACACACTGTAACCTAATGCGGGGTTTAGGGTAAATCAGTGGCTTGGTTTTAGTCTTAGTAAATGATCTAATATCAGAAAACTGTCCTGATCTCTTTCCATGATTTGATGTGTTCACGTTTTACAGCATGTGTGAATGCAAACTCCTATGTGAGCTGGCACTTTGCCATTTAATTAGATTATAAATATCACCAAAACCATGGTGGTTTCAGAAGAGAAGAGTATCTTCTTTAACGTTCTACTGAAGAAATAACTCACCATCTACTTGCTAATTAATTAACAGACAAGCCTCATTATTTTTGTTTCGGCAAGTGCATAATTATTTTGCTCGGATAAAAATTGTGGAGCGTGCATCTGACATTAAAAACTTCAGTGCCTTCAAGCATTTAATCAGTAACCTTATACTTGTAATGCTTTAGCCTATTTGTCGATGATTCTGCCACTCCAGGGTGTCTTTAGTATCATATAAAATCATATGTAATGTTTATTTTGTTCAAACATTTTTTAACTTATTTTTTCAATGTTTTTTTTTAGTTTAAGTTCATAGAATTCATATAATTAATGTGTAGAATTAAATAAATATGTGTTTTATGCCATTGAAATGTATAGTCTGGTCACTTATTTCCATCAAGTATAATTCACAAAACCCCGTCCAAATAGTTTTTCTCACAGATAGTGTGTGAGGGTCGGTCGTCTGTGCGAAACAAATTGCCTCTCCCTCCCTTTCTCTCTCTCTCTCTCTCTCTCTCTCCCTCCATCTACCTTTCTTTCTAAAATCATGAATAATTTGTATCTCCACCCTACTGTCTGATGACAGCTGTGCAGTTGTCTTGCAGTCTATTTTTCAGATCAAGTAAATAATGAATAAAGCGCCACAACAAAAGAACACAGTATCTGAGCCCTGTCTCTGTGAGACCTTCCACTGCTATCTCATCACTGAGGTCCAGACTCCCTGCATTTTCACCTCTGTTCAACTTTCTTGGTGCATTGCTTTGCTAATTTTACCCTACCAAGATTGAGCACTTGCAAGAAACTTCTGTCAATTATTTTAAACCACGAGCCATTAAATCCACCCATCTCTCTCGTTTATTCAAAGTTTCTGTAGACTAAACAGTATTTTAGCCTTCAGATGATGACTGGCATATTACACTCAGATTGTATAAAAATCATTAAAATTGTTGTAGAGCACATGAGCATATCTGTTTTTGTCTATAATTTTGTTTGTTTATTTTTCCATTCGTTCTTAATGTCTCATTCGTAAATCCATCAGATTTACACACAAGTAATTACCTTCCTTTCTGTTGAATCTTAATGTTTGTGTTACATTTTCACTTGAAAAGTTTTTTGTGATATATATTGTTTTATATTGTTACATATAAACTAAAGAATTCAATTAAAGAATTTAATTTTACTGTTGAGGCTTATTCTTAAAGAGACAGTTCACCCTAAAATGAAGCTTTACTCATTATTTACTCTCCCACAAATGGGAGATCAAATGAGATCTTTCTTCTGTTGAATACTAAGGAAGATATTTTGGAGAAAGCTGAAAACCTATATCTATCGACTTCCGTATAGAAAAAAAAACACATATGAAAGTCAATGGTCACTGATGGTTAACAAAAAAGTTTTTTTTTTGTGACAAGTAAAAAAATGTTTTGGGTGAGCAATCCATTTAAATTAAAAACTGGGTCTTTTATCTAAAACGTGATATATCCTTCATATTTTATGTGGAACTGCCATTAATTTTAGATAAGCCATAAAATAGCCATGTATTTGCTTTTCTCATGCGCCACACTGTATTTACGTGTACTAATCTTTAGACATTTGTGTCTAATTACCAGAAATAGATCATTGCAGCTTTTGTTTTGTTGAGTTTTGTGTTTGTATGTGTGTGTTATCCAAAGAATGAACTGCTCTGATTACTCGCCCACTGAAATTGATTGGGCTCTTTCCAGGACTTCTTCTATTCATATTTGATATGCCTGGAGGCTGTGGGGCATCGGTCTTAAAACCCTCACTGAAATCTGGTCTGGCCTAATGGTCCACTTGAAGCTTGCACTTTCCCTCTGAGTGAACTGCAGAGGATTGAAACATTTGTGGTATAGATACTGACCTGCGTAAAGGCATCGCTGTCCCTGCAGCACTCTGGAGCACACCCACACATCACTCTAAAGTTCCCTAACAGGGAAATAACTAATTCTGCATTTTAAATTATGTCAAATGTGACTAAAATGTTGCCGTTCATTCACAATTGTGAGTGTTAACAAACAGCTGGGGATAACGTTTTTAAAAAGACGCTGATTCCATATTAATACTGTCCTAATTCCTTAGGCGGCTTCGATTTTCCCCACAGCAGCAAGACATGTAAATCCCACAGCTATGTGCTTATCTCTTTTTTCTCAAGAATAAATATGCATTTTCATGTTCCTCTCAGTCAAATCTTCGGGGTTTTAAAATATTCAGGGTTTTCAAGGGCATAAAAGCTGTAAGATTTGAGCCATAAAAAGTCAGTGATTTCAATCAATGTAGCGAATAGTGCTCAGTAGACTATTTTTGATTCCCTCACAAAAACCTTTTTGGCGTAGAAGCAAAAGAACAGGATTTCGAAAAATCCATTCACTTTTGAAAAATAGTAAATCACTTTTTTCTGCATGGCTTCCGTTGCAATTTGTTATTGCAAACAGATTTAAACCGTAGCCTACATAATTTACTTCACTGTGGCAGTCCAGATCTATAGATATTTTGACGTTATCCCGGGGCAATTAAGGCGCATTGAATGCACTGGCCGTGGGTATAGTGAACTGTTTCTGCTGAACAAACGCCCTTTATTTACACACAGTTTTCTTAACAGGGGAAATCCAAAAGTGTTTAGAGTGTAAATAAGAGGATAATTATTTTTTCATGGTAAGATAACTAAAAGAGAACTAGCCGTTTGATTTGACGACACCTGCGATTTCTTAACAAGAATAACTGAATCTCGATGATTCGATGAACAGTTAATATGCCTTTGCTAGTATAATAAATTATTTCTTTAGATCATTTTAAAGAAATGATCGCGTTTTTAAGCTACCAAATAAATAATTGGATAGACTGTTCGACTTTGAAACATGCAAAAATTTTACTCCGAACTTCAAATATATATATATATATATATATATATATATATATATATA
>CAIGQQ010036459.1:311120-361749 GCA_903798035.1 Danio albolineatus | reverse complement strand
TAAAATTATTATTACTATTATTATTATTATTATTATTATTATTATTATTATTATTATGTTTTAAATTATTATTTTGTGTTTTTCGATCGCAATATTTAGTGAGATTTAATTTAGTGATATAAAGATCATTTTTATTTTTTAGGCGCAGTTCTTTTATTTAGACTATAACGTTGAATAATTCGTTATTACCACTTACCACTTGGTGTTTTCAGTGTATCTAATAATAACTACAGATTTGGCGAATACACAGATCGCGAGGCACGTGCAATTTTCCACACCTCTGTTGTAATATATATATATATATATATATATATATGTGTGTGTGTGTGTGTGTGTGTGTGTGTGTGTGTGTGTGTGTGTGTGTGTGTGTGTGTGTGTCTTTTTCTTACAAAGAGAACACTTTAATAATAATTAAATAATACTTAAATAATTACGTGCTTAAATTACTATCGTTGCGGAAATGTAGGCATAAAAGTTATTTGATGCGCACACAGAGATTTTATAAATCTGTATGAAATAATAGGCCTACAACCTAACATAAAAAACAATGCACACTCGAAATAAATCTTCATATTCTTTATTTCAATAAATAATGTAAATTCTATCAAAAACAAATTGATCAATTTATTTTCTTGAAAATGGTATACACAATGGAAATGGTTGGTCAAGCTTAATCACTAAAGTTGGGCTATACACAAACAGTCCTTTTACTGATGAAATCTCGCAGTCTATTGTAGTGCTTGTTTTGCCAGCATATCTTTTGCAGCGTTAAAAACAAAGTGACATTCTTTTGAGATGCGGTGATTTTTCTCTCCTTTAGCTGATATTTTGCATGATACAGTGTCCTTTCTCGCGGCGGTTATATTTCGTCCCCGATTATTTTGGTGATAATATTTTGGGTTCAGACACGATGTCTTTCAGCGGGCTATTGATGTGGATCAAGATACCCTGTGATACCCACATGAAAGCTGCCAGACCTGCTGGCCTGTTGCTGACTAGTAGGCAAATCTCAAAAGCATAAACAGCTTCTACAACTAATGTAAACGCTATTAGTCGCCTACTCTAAAACACTGATTTTATGTTGTATGAATCAGCATTTGTCTTAAAATTTTTGTCCAATAGTGTTTGGTAAAGTCTGGATTTCAGGGACGCATGTTTCCTCACTTCAGTCCGTGCTGTGTTTCCTTGTGTCTTCTTAAATCGACCTTGCGCTGGAATCCTTTTCCACAAAGGTCACATCCAAACGGTTTGAATCCAGTGTGTTTCCGACTGTGCGTTATCAGATTGGAGCTCTGACTGAATGCTTTCCCACACACCTGACATTTGTGTGGCTTCTCCCCTGGAAAGAAAATGCATACGTCAACTTTTTAATCCAGAGTTCTTATAGGCTACAAAGAGTTAAAAAGCCCGTTCAGCCCGAGAATAAAAAGTTAATTGTGACTTCAATTGTGACTGTGATCTCACTTTTTTAATTTAAGAAAGGGAAAAAATGTTGGGACTGAATTCTGACTTAAACCCCTAAATTAGGAGTGTACAATTCACAAAGTGCTTTTTCTCTCAACTGCGACATTTTTGTAAACCAAAAATAAAATAAACGTTACAAAATAACCTTTTCTCAACGAAAATAAACTTTGAACATTTAAGTACGATTCTTAAAAGAACATTTCCCCACTTAGAGTAAATAATATATTAATTTGAACCATTTTCACTGTAAGGCACCATTTATTGAATGAAAAATGTCCATGGATGTTAAAGATTCTTTATGGAATTCATACCAATAAAGAGTCTTAGTTTGAAGTGAATCCAAAATTGTGAGTTTGTTTTACTTATTTAATTTTATTTATTTATTGTTGTATCAGTCTTATTTTTAGTGTCACGGAGTTAAACTAAGCTTAAGTTTAGGAGTTTCCAACATACAAAGTTGCAATTCTGATAAGTAAAAAAAAGATTCGAAATGTGAGAAACTCAAAAAAAGTCTTAATTTTTGTCACAATCCTTTTTATTCCGTTGCGAAAACAATAATGTTTCATGTGTATTTTGTTTAGTTCATTTCTTTTACCTGTGTGGATAAATGTGTGTTTCTTCATATCTGATTTCTGGTGAAACCTCTTTCCGCAGTATTGGCACGGGTAGGGCCGTGTGTCGGAGTGTATAAGGAGATGAGTGGACAGGGTGGATGACCTTTTAAAACTTTTCCCGCAGATTTTACAATCAAAGCTTCTCTCCTGTGGGGTGAAACGCGTGTTTTACGCATTCGTTTTTGCACATCAGCAAATTAGATAATCTGATGATAATATTTTTTTCTAAGTAAGAAAACATTGAGTACTCTACCTGTGAGTGAACAGCTCTGTGTTGCTCCAGGCTGACCGCGTGTCCGAACGTTTTCCCGCAGATGTCGCAAGCAAACGGTCTTGTTCCACTATGCGACCTCCGGACGTGAACTTCCAAGCCATGAGGTGTAGAAAACACCTGTGGAGTAGAGAGAGGGGGCAGTCTTTAATAAACAATTTCTCATCAGGATTTCTAAAAAAACTGATCATACTCTTTGTGTTAGTTAGGCTGCAATACCTTGCTGCATTTTATACATTTGTATGCGCCATTTAACAGGAGACGACTGCAGATCACATCAGAGCTGGACTTCATCTCAGTTCCTTTTCCCAACATGCTGCTGTCATCAAAGAGTGCTGAAGCAGTGGCTCGCTCGAACAGAGAGGCAGTGGAACCATAACTGTTGTAAATGCTTGGGCCAGATCCTCGTTCGGTGAAAATAGAGGGCTCGGCCACGCGCTCGTTGTAATAGGTTGGAGTAGGCCGCTCGAGATCCAGAGAGTGGTGACGGTTGAGGGTATGCTGGACCAGCTGCCTGATTTCACACCCCGAGTACCTGCTCCACGCGTAAGGCCTGAAGGGGACAGCGAAAGGCTGTGTTTCCTCCACGGACGGTGAAAATGACTTTTCTGACTCTGGTAAAGAAGAAAATATTCGACAATGTAATGTTTATTATTCTGTTTTGAGCGGAGTCTGTCTACGTTTATTAATGTCACGCAGCCGTTTTGTGTCGAAATCGTTTGAGATTAAAATAGGAGATTGAATAATATTTTGTTAAAATGTGTCTGATAATGATACGAATTTAATGAAGCGTGCCACTGTCTGTGACCCTCAATGCTTGGTCCCCGGATGTTTTGTTTGTTTTTGTTTGTTTGCCAAACATTAATAGAATGATTTAAAATGACGGCCATGAATATGTCTCGCGATTCATCCCTGAAATAGGTCATAATAGCTATTACTCAATCACTATCCGTCGGCTTAAATACTATTGAGATTAATCAGTGGTCACCACAGCGGATTGAACCGCCAATTAATATGTACTGTGTTTTACGCAGCGGATCATAATAGCCTCACAAAATAGGCAAATGCCTTTTATACTTCGCACATGTAGGGACCATATCTGTATCTGCTGCGTGGACGGAGCAAGAAGTGTTTGAAATGCAATTGCAGTGTACAGCTGAAAGATATGCGGCAAAGATAGATAGGCCTAATTTTCCCCTTTGCGTGCACGAAGTTAAAATACACAATCAAAGAACAGTAAAAAAAAAAAAGGGGCGTGTAGTTTTTCTCGTAAGGAGAAACAAAAAGTAAACAAATCTAGAAATATAAAATAGATTATGTCAGGTAAATGATTTGTGATTAGATGGGCTAATAAATCGTTTAAAAAGATTGGTATAGCCTTTGTGGTAATCTATTGGTGAAATTATTTATGGTTTAAAAAACATTATATCCTTACCCGGTGATGCTGATGGTGATGGTGGTCGCCAAAAGTCCTCGTAATCTGACGAGCGGTCGCACACGCTTTCCCCACAGCTGAGAGGAGACTTGGAGGAAAGATCAGCTTGATCCAGCAGGTGAGAGTCTGGTGAACCAGCGCCAGTCGTGTCGCCTGTCAGAGCATCCGCACAGCACTCCGACTCGTCTGAAGTTTTACTTTCTGTTATGAGATATTTATTTTTTCGTCAAAACCACAGCTGTATTTAATGTGCAATCTTTCAACACCTGTACATAACCAAACAGAGCCAACGAAAATCTACAATTTTGTTACACTTTCTTAAATGCATTCATAGTTTAGTTGAGGTTTATAAAAAAGCTCATTGTCGTTTAAGAAGAAAACATAAAATTTAGCATATAAAGGTAATTTTTGATAACCGTCTTATTTATTTATTTGTTTGTTTGTTTTGTTAAATATACACTTTAAAAATTAGTTTGACAATTGAAGTAGGCTACATTATACTTTGCTTTGTCATTTAGTTATCTACACTAGTGCTCAGTGAATCAATGTAATTTTGACATACCTGCACATATATGAGCCAAAATATTATCTAGTCTGTTGTAGTCATCCTCCAAAGACCGCGGCTGGTGGTAGCTGTGCGCTTTTTTGCTCTTCACCAAGAAAGACCTAGGCATTGTGTCTCCTCTGGTTGCTGCCTCATATGTCCTCAGTCATTAGTGAGAATCGGACAGTCTGTCAGATCCACGGAGGCGTCGGCTTTTTTATCCCTGAAAAGATTTGAAGACCATTGGTTGAAGGGCAGCGCGTCTGTATAGGATATGACAGAGTGGGAGCATGCGTAAAGCAGTTCTCTCGTCTGCCAGGTGTTATGAAGACAGGTGCTTTAAAGGAACAACTAGCAAGCCTTGGGCCTGTGATTGGTCCGCCCATCTGCGAGAGGACAGACAGGTCCGGGGGGAACTATGGCTATCAGGATAAGTGATACACTGTTTTATCAACGTGTTACTCAATCCTTAGCTGTAGGGGGAGAGGAAACGCGGAGACGGCTACACATATGCATTCTCCGTCTAATGATTTGCGGCAGGGTCTTATTAAGAACTTAAAAAGGTTTTTGTGTACTTTTATTTCTTTGCTTGATAGGAGCAAAATTTAAGTTTTAGCTCAATTTGGGAAGTGTTTATTTAACAAAATATTAGGCTACGTGTTACTTAAAATCTTTACACAGAATGGATTGGTCAACCACAAGAGTTGATTTTGTGTTATGGCTATATCTGTGTATTTATAAAATGCTAGATTACATTATAAAATGTTTTATATATTAGATCACACAGAGAGAGAGAGAGAGAGAGAGAGATTTGTTTTTAGGTAGCCATAATGCGTTGGCTGAAGCGTCATGACGCCCTCATATAGGCTACTATTCTAACTACAATAATTAACAGAAAATGTCAACTGTTACGGCATTTAAAGAAATACGTGTCAAAAACGTTTAAATACATTGATACAACCTATCAGTTAAACTATTTGCTCATTTAAAAATGTATTTTTTTATATTTAAAAAGATTACAGAATCACAAAATCAAAAATTAATAATATGACAATTTAATAGTGACAGTGATAATTTAATAATGACAGATATATTATATTAATTTAATTAAATATCAATAATTCAGAAATATTTACATTTTCAGAAGGGAACTAGTTTTTTTTTAAAATGACACCCGTTCTAAACTTGTCTACATCTTGTTTATCAGAATGCAGCTTAACATTTATACGTGTAGGCTGCATATTTGTATTGACTTGTTTTATTAATTTATTCATTAATAAAAATTGATCAAAGCGATGAAGTAAAACGTATTTTTGCAGCCTTGAAATAAAGCTGTCCACACGACAGCGGGCCACGGTGTTCTCGAGTTTCGTGGCTGCTGACTGAACAGAGCCGCCTTGTTCAGAGTGGACGCTGGTGATCTGTCGTGGACACAACAGGGACACGCATTCAGCTCGTGCGCCAGACAATCAGTGGAAGCCCGTAGAGCCACGCAGTCCATCAGTCTAGCCTCACCTGCCTTTGACTCGTGACAGCCACTCAGCCAGTCTCTTAAATTAATCGCTTCACTTCACTCACCTCGAGCGCATTACAGTCTATCATTGTGAAAGAAAGAAAAAAAAAAACAGGCTATAAATTCTTGTGAGTTACAGCTTCAAGTTTTCTATTCTCTTTTGGGGGGTGGAAATGTTTGATTTATTTGTAGTTTGCTTATGAAATCTGCATGATACAGAACGTCTGATAAACTGATACATACAATCGCAAAGCGCAGGATCCATCAGTAGGCTCCTGGCCAAACGAGAAGCGCAGGAAATCAAAGCGCAATGTGCCCCCTTCGATTAGACACCACATCAGGGCATCCGGCAGATACAGTAGGATAGAGATAATGAAGGGCACTAGGAAAGAATCTTTACTGATGTTACAAAATTATCTCACATTTACTTTGAGATTGATTACTAGACATGCAGTTAGCATATTACTGATCTGCTACAAAAGAGACAGAACCGTGTAATAAATTGCAGAATATTAACTTAATAGCGAAACACGAAACAGGTCATTTAAACCACAAACCCAAATTGTCGTTTTCACAGAAGAATCGTGTGTGTCATAGACAGGGTAACTCTCAGAACGATATAAGTAAATGTCAATGCAAACAATAATATAAATTCCGACCGCCTTACTTCCTTTTTTCTTTTATTGCCTAAGTTTTTTTACGGTAAATATGAGCTTTATATTTAGGCTAGTTTAATCCATACGACTAGAATAATTACACCGACTTGTAAACAATTATTTTGTTATACCTTTTCCAAAAATGTTAAAGCCGTTACAAAATGTTAATGCCGCAATGTTCTTCTCTAAATTTCGTATATGAATATAGTTGACAAATTGTTAAATGCCATCAAAGAAAAAACAAGTGTTGCAAACAAACGTTTAAAAATTGCACTGGCTCAATGCAGCGATTAATGTATGATGAGATTAAATTTGTATGTACACGAAACGTCATGCACAACTGGAGACAAGCGAACTGTGATTGTGCTTAGCGAAACTCAGATTTAAGAATTACGTTTTACATCAAATGACTTTAAGTTTAACGAGGGCTCACAAGCCGACTGGAATAACAGTACTCACCAGAAAACAATAGGAGGTAAGATGATTTTAGTGCAGTCGTGGTGTTTCGGTTGAACGCAAAGAGCGCACAGCCCATAACATCTCATCTCATCTTGTGCAGTTTGAGCGCGAGCATAGACAAAAAAAAAACTTCCTGAAATACGCTATTTGCTACACTTGTCAATAGCAGTCAGATGTTAGAAGGGCTGTTCTTTAAGATTCGGTTTATTTCAGTTTTACAAGACTGCGGTTGTCAAAATGTAAAAATTTATAATGATGATAAAAAATATTAATGCGCGTTTTAATTAATTAAATATTAATAAATTCATTAGTTACTTTCGTCAATAACACTTATAAATGTAAAAAAAAAATCAAATAGATGAACACATTTTCGATCAATCACTGTTTTATTCTGCTGTTGCGTGGAACAAACGTACAAAACATGACAGTCGTAGGCCATATCAAACGATATTTTTATTGTGTTCTGAATCAACATGTCCATCGTCTTAAAGACACTTTCATTTTATTGTCAACTGCCTGTAAAGCCTCTAATGCCCACAGCAACATTCCACAGGAATCCACTGTAAAACACTCGATCTTTCTAAAGGTAAATAAATAACGCTTTAATCGCTTAGTGTTTTGTCCTTTGCAATTCCTTTCGCAAAAGTCTTTGTTTTGTAGGTGGACAGGCCGTTTTTAAACGATGGGCAAACAGTGTACCAAATTTGCATCCATCATGATAGGTTTAAGGCTTACACTCAGGTGCCTAAATAGCAGTCTGAAATGAAATCACTTCATTCTTTGAAGAACCACTGGGTCACAAAAAATCATCGAAGGAGAACAACAATGTAGAGTGAAGCTAAATTAAATATATCGCCGTAAACAGCGAAACGTAATGTTGTTCGTTATTGTGAAGCCATATGCATGTCATCTGTGCAAAATGCAAACTGATTCAGAAGCGAGCTGGTACAAATAAAGATGTAAAAAGAAAACTTGACTTAAGCAAGGCCAGCGAAATGAGAACACTGTTCTGATAAACACACCTCTCTGCCTCCGCTTCCATCAGTTTGCAGGTATTTCTGATATAGAACATGCACAGCATATCACATGTTGTAGAAAATATTGGAAATCAGCAAGAGTTCTGTAGAATCTTTCCAGGCACAAAAACAAATCTCCATCCGGTGAAATGGAGAACTTGACTACAGCAAAGCTACAGTACATCAAAGAAAAGTCGTTTCCTCCAAAACCTCCCAAATTCAGTAATACATCCCTTTCGGCTCTTAACTATACAATGCGTTACAATATAGACATGATATCCATTGAATACACGTTCAAGTAATAATGGACATGAGCAAAAAAAAAAAAAAAAATCAAAACATGTACATATTTACACAGATGTTGGTTCACTGACTCATGATGTGTTCAAGACCCAAGAACTCATGCCAGAAAAAAAGGCCTGCTATCTTAAGATATGACACCGTGGTATTACTGAAACAATTTAAAGATGATAGTGTTCCGTTCTTTAATATGTTTCCCTAAAAGTTATGCGCTCCCTGGTTTCTCAATGTGTGTGTGATGATTTAAAAAATAAAATCTATAACAATGCAAAAGCTTAATGCTTAAAACACTATAGGCTATACAAAGTCGCTTCTCTTCATGTGAAAAAAAATCTTGGGGTATTAAAAACACCCCCTTTTAAAGTTCTGGGAATCTCCTGCCACAAAAATGATGGTTTTGCTAAACTAGAAGGATCTCAAAGTGCCTTAACAGACAGACACGTTTGTCCTCTTTATCATGGCTAAAATTAAAAACTACAGCCAGGACAGACATCTGACGCATTTTGGCAAAAACAAAACAAATGCAGATGTAAACCATGACCTTAAGAGATACAATTCCATTAGTAAAGATGAACGATGGCTTTTCAGGTTCAAGTCCCATGTTCACGTTTAAAGGACGAGCTCTCCTTCCTTTCAGGCCTTCACACTGTTGTTGTCTTATGGCTGACATTTGAGGGCACGGTTAGTCGTAGGGCATCTCCTTCCTCGTCGCCCTCACTTTCGGAGTCCTCCAGGTTTGGATGTAGTGTGATCCGGCCTCTAACCTGATGAGCGGTCAGGTGGGGTGACAGCTTCACTCCGTCTTCATCAGAGGACTGGTAGGATTCGTTGTCTCCTCCATAATGGTTGACTATATGAATCCCATCAAAAGTGTGTTGGTTTGGTAAGCCCTGATGCCCTCTTAAACATCGGATCTGTGAGCAGAGCAAAGACAACGTCAGCGCAACTGAAACTTTAACACCTCAGATATTTTGCTTGACGACATGCAAATGAAAACCAGGAAACTAGGAAAGGTGAGAACTGCAAAACAAGCACAGAACCGTGAAGGTAAACAAGCACACAGAGCGGGACGATGGGGCCACAATGTATTTTCATCAAATAAGACAGACAATCTCTCACAGCAAGTGCTAAACGTTTAATACTCTGGCAAATTAGCGGCTAATCGGAAGGATCTCATTTGTATGTTTGCATGTGATCAGGATAGTTCACCCCAAAATGAAAACGGTGTCACTTCTTACTCAATTAAACCAATTTATTAACATGGATTTACTTTGGATCTCTTTAGGAATGTCGTCAAGCTTCTGTTTTTCTCTCTGAATATATTTTCACAGATGAAACAGAAATTTTTTAGATTGAATTAAACATTTTATATATTTGGAACGGCACAACAGCGAGCGGATTGTGATATAATTTCCATTTGTGGTGGAACTAACCACAGTTCTGATTGTATTTAGGGGTTGGATGTTCATGCGTTCATATTTTTCTTTCTTTCTTGAATCATTCAAGATAGTCATCTTGTATAACAGCTGTTGTCCTCAGAAACAAGACGACAGTAAGTAAATTAAGAGTTGTCATCTTTGAATTGACTATCCTTTTAAAACAAGTAACGAGACAGAAGGAAATCTGAGAAACCCACTGCCATATATTCAGTGTTTATGAAATTAAGGCCATGCTCAAAAAAAGGGTTAATAAAATGGCCAGCTGCAGAACAATGGCTAGAAAGTTAAGGTGTGAAATGTGGTTTTGATCTGTGTGTTTGTCTCTGCGGTGTGGCACGCACGCAGTTGGTTGAGATGCATACACTCTTACCTGAAACATTCTGCCTCAGAAAGACAGGCATGTGGGGGAGAAACGCATTTATGGATATTTTAGTGGAACCACAATCAGATTTTTTGTGTCCTTACAGTCATTCCAACTGACATTAATAACAAAACAAGCAAGAGATTTTAAAACGAGAGCAATCTGAATAGGAGAGCGGCGATGTGTGGGTTGTAGAGGCTACAGAGAAGAAAAAAAAATGTACAAGCCGGAAAGACAGCATGAAAATGCCTAAGTATGACAAGTCATGACTGTGATGTAGAAAGATTAGCTCGACTATGGTTTTGCTTGGTGCAAATGCGGCTGATTGGAAACCTCTCGCTGTTTAGCAACTACGTGATTTAAATAGCAACCAGATACGAGACATCCGTCCTTTTGTTTTAGGGTTATGACTAAGAGGACTTTAGTGTGGCTGATCTTTGAGCACAAGTTTTCAACGAAATGCCACAAATCTCTAGTAAACATTTGCAGATGAATGGTATAATTAAATCGGGATATGACTAAACTTCAATTGATTGATTACTTTTGTTAAATAACTTTAAAAATAATAGTAATCAAAGGTAACATCAACATTATAATCTTTCTTTTTTGTGAAACGTGTCAACAAGTAACCAAATCAGTCTTATTCATAAGGGTTTGCGGCTTCAGACAGGATTCATGCTGATGCCTGATTGTGTACGAAGAGGAACCTGCCGTGTTTAAGAGGTAAAGCTGCCTTGCTGCGCCCCATAGATAGGGACTGAGATGCCAGAGAATGAACGATTTAGTAGAAAGTTGTTTGACCGCAAACCACCAGCCTTTTGTTGACAATATTAAGGAGGAGGAGAAAAATCAGACTACATCCTGCCCCATGTATAAATCAATTAAATGCTTTCCGTTTTCTGTTCTGTAGCAGTTCCACTTTAAATGCAGCACTCTCACTGTGTAAATTAATGTTCAGATATAAAAAAATAACTAGGTGCATATTTGGCTATATACGATTTCTTAAACATCACGCTGGGGGTGTATGAAACTTGTTGTTCTCTAAATACATCAGAGGATGAAATGTCAAAAGCGATTCTGAGGTCATGGCCGCTGCACATATTGTGTCAACATTTTCAAGCAAGACCGCTAGTGAAGTTAAATTCCAAATAAACATTACATCATCAATATTGCACGGACCACAGACAAACATCACTATTATCTTAAAAGCAACCTATTTGTTACTGAAATATGTCTTAGAAAACGCTTTAAATCCACATTCGTTTCTGACTATGGGGCACCATTGTAGGTGCGCGGTACATTCTGTGTAGATTACATCAAAAGGTTGTACTCACTGAGCTACTGGTGCTGCCTGTTGCTATTTTTACTACGACACAGCTTGTAGAAAAAAAGCCATATTGTGCTTCTTTTGTTTGAAATTTGAGGCAAAAAGCAAGCAGAGAGACAATGAAAAGTCTTCACTCTTCACTTCTGTTGATTTGCAAGTGCTGCTGCATCAATCAGGACTGAAGAAGACTGCAGTGAACCTTCTCTACGAATGAGCTTAAACTGTTTCTAAGCATAAATTTACTTGATACAAAGGGGTTTCATTGGTACAATATTGTGTTTAAGTGTGGACTAAGGATGCACTCACACTAGATACAGTTGCACTTAACCGTGCTGAACCGCAATTGCCCCTCTCGCCTGACGGCCTGCACCCACACTGCATTTTGCCTTCCGAACCTGAGCACGCTTACATTATCGATGATGCAGTTTAACAGGAAGAGAAGCGCTCTCGCTCAGCACAATGGACGTTGCTTTAGTCGTTTGAGATGCAGTGACACACAGTCAAATATATGTTGCCAAACAGATCCACAATTTTTGATGCTCTAAAATCATAAAAGATCTCATAATGCACTTATTGGGAGATTTAAAAAAACTACAACAGCTCACGTTCACTGTTATGTACTGTAAGAATGATTAAAGGTGCAGTAGGTGATGGGCTTAAGAATTTATTTTTGCTGGTTGAAAGTCTTTTCAAATTTTAATGATTAATGATTAAAGTAAATGATCCAAACATATTTTTATATTCTGGATAAGGCATAAAATTAAATTTTTTTTTATCCAATTACATATTGTTGGATTGACAAATAATTCCATTACGACAGCTATCTCAAACTGTCTGTCAACAAATTTAAATGTGAATTTCTGCGCAGGCTGTTTAAGCAGACAGATACGTCACTTGTGCACGCAACCGTGAAGCATGGATCCACCGCTGACAGAGAAACATCAGGCAAACTCTGCATCAACACGAACTTCTTTCTGAAAGACCAATGTGGCCTTGTAATCTATGAAAACAAAGAAAGTTTCTGAAAGGGCTTCTGCCAAAAATGCAGAATCAAAACTTTTCTAAATTCTGAGTCAATATCGGAATTACTTTTGCACGCTGGAGGGAAGTGATGTTATGCAGTTCAAAACAACGATCTGAAGGGGGACACCACGGCTGAAATATTTCTCTTAGAGCGGTGTGTTTTAAAACTATTTTAGCTACGCAAAGCTTATGTAGATTGTGTTCTTGTTTATGAATGCGTTTATATGCATGAAAGTCTTGTTCGGCCACTGAAAACGTCCGGCAAAAATTGGCTATTTTCAAGTTCAAGGAGTACCTTTCACAGCATCGATAATATAGTCAGTTAAATAGACCTGAGCATTCGGTTAGTTGTTCAAGTGAAAAAGGCGATGTATGATGACCAGCTAGCAAAATCAAAGACTATAGAAGACACTTATCTTAAAGGGACTTTGGCACAACTGAAAATGAAAAGTCACTCGTTCTGATCAAATGTTTAATTTAGTTTAATAACATAAGAACATAAAAACATAAGTAAGTGTGCTCTTCCGCCAGCCAAACCACCTTTACTTTTGTTTACTGTTTGATTCATAATCATACATTCGTTAATTTTTGAACAGTGACACCCACTGGCCTGTCATCAACAAATACGCTTGATAAAGTGGTTGTCTCTATAGAGTTTTCTAACTGGTGAATGATATGATCTAGTGTTATATCTAATCAGTGCGCGTTTGTGTGTTTATGACTTAAGGAGGCGTGGCTTTGGATGGCAGGGGAGGGTCGTAAAATTCCTAGGCTATTATGCTAATGCTAGCCTTCTGGCAGATCACCTACTGCACCTTTAATAAATCCGTACTGTGTCAAAGCCTAACTGAACTGCGGACAGGACTGGCCAATTGAACTGTGCCTGGGTCCGATTTGGAGCACTCACACTTGTCAAATGATCCTGGAAACGCTCCTGAGCACGGTTCGGATAGCAAAGTGTCAGTGCACCCTAAAGCCTCGTTTATACTCGACACGTCCACTAGTTCACTTGAGTGTGGGCGCGAATGTGATGTTATCGCGGAGTTTGCAGATGTTTGCTTTGGGTGCGCGTGACATGATTTCGGCTGGCGGAGTGCATGGGTTTTTTTGAGACTCGAGTGAACAGTGCACATGGAGCCGCGTCTGATTTGAGTTTAATATGAATCACTTTGAAGAGATTTTGTCTGAAACAGGTACACCTGTACAGACACCTCTATGATCCGTGATCATAGAGATAACCAGGTGATCAATAATTCTTGGCTAGAAATTGCAACAGCCGTGGAAAGGAGAAAAGTTATTGTTAAAAGGTTTGGAAAAACCAGAGGGATAAGTTTATTAAAGCCAAAAAAGGCCATGGCAAAAAAGTGGAGACCCAGGTACACAATTACAGAAAATGTTTTGTCCACTAGTCATAGGTATTACACTGATATATATATTACAGTTGAATTTAAAACAATTTAATAGTTACAAAACTATAATTAAGGAACAAATTAAGGAATATTTGAACCAATCGGCTTTTCCATAATAAAAAATATATTTGTAGAGGAACCCATGTTCTGTTGTCATTAATATTTTAATATACTTTAATAAGTAAAAATGTCCGAGATATGAACAAAAGCAAGTGATGCATCAAAGGTTGATTAAAAAAAATCTTTCATGGTTATAAAAAAATCTTTATAATCATTAAAAAATTTCTAAAAATAATAAAAATAACTAGTTTAATAAATATCAATAATATTAATGATATGACGTAGTTCCGGAAACTTTCTACTTTTCAGTTATCTGTCTGATTTTACAGTCAGTTTCTGTTGTTTTAAAGAATATCACAACGGCGAATGCAGCAAGTATAAAAGCCTCGTCCGTTTCGTCAAGTTGTGCGCACAGTCAGCGGAGGCGCGTGATGCGGCGCCAGCTGAAAGTGTAAATCCAGCTTAAAGGTCCTGATAGAAGTTCATTTACCTTTTTTTTTTTCATTTGAGAGCAACAAGAAGTTAGAAAAGGCAGTGTGATTGTATATGACTGCTGTGGGTGGGGGTGTAAAAGTGTCAGTAAGAGAAGAACGGCTTCATAAACTCTCAAGCAGCCTTCTCCAGCCTGTCGCACACAGGGCGAAAAAGCCGCAACTTTGTTTTGTTTTCCATTAACCACGCACATTGTTTTCTATTTCACACACTTCTAATGGCACCACCAGTGTGTGTGCTCATGGAAAACAATGATTAAAACTTAAAAATGTATGGCGTGACACTGTGACACTTCAAGTCCAGTATGTGACCCCCTACTGGTAGTTTAGTGTTGTTGTTTTGGATTTTGATGTTGTAAGCTTGTAAAGTTTAATTTATTCACAGACATCACAGACCCCTTCTTTTCTCCTCTTCCTATTCCTAAGACAGCAGTGAAGGCTTGAATATTTCTCTTCTTGCCCTTCAACTAAAAATGATGATAAAAAGCCACAAAAATGTGACATTAGTATTTAGTTTTTGAGTTTTGTGTGATTAAAAAAAGCAACAGGTTGTGTCAATAATTCATCGTGTGCAATATAGTTCATCATGCGCACTGTGCATGTAAAATAATGGTAGTTTATTTGTACAAAGTTTAGGAAACATAATTTGCATTGCGTTAAGCCATACCATTCTAAGACCTACAGTTCCTTTTAATGCTTATTAAAATATCAAAGAATTTGTAACCCGCTATACCACATCACAGCTAGCTTCCACAGTGATGACACAAAAATATTATTTCAATTTGCATTATTATTTCTTGAATTCAAACACTTGTTAATACTTATTGTAAGTTGAAAATGAACGCGATTTAAAAACGTTATAAGCCATCTACTCATAATTCCTCTGAAAACTATTCAGTGTGTGAAAGGATTTGAAGTGTCAATACCATGGTAAAAGTAAAAATGACCTGATATCTCAACCTCAGAATAAGGTAACAACCAAAACAACACATTGGCCACAAAAACTACACCACCTACAGAAATGTAATCACTCTCACTAAATAGGAACACCACTAAAACTGAATTCTTACAAGGCAGTCAGTTCTGATAAGATCTGTGAATGTGTTAACCTAAACATGATTTCACTGCTCAGCTGCATATTAATAAAGTGGTACATCATCTAGGCATGACTGCGGGTCTGAGAGCAACGTCCATATAAAGTGGGGTGCAGTTTATCAATAATTATAAATTCAAGAGTTCACACTTAGCTGATGATTGATTATAAAGCTTGTTTGGCATGGTGTCCCGGGAGAGAGCCCTGTGCTCATAAGACTCTCGAGGCCAGGGCTCCCTCCGTTTGCAGGGCGAGTTTGAGCTCAGGCAGATCTCGAGAACTCCCCTGCTGTTTGAAGCTAGAGAGCAATTAGGGATTGTTATGAAGAGATAACGACTTACTAGGAGCACGTCTATAGTGGCGATTTGGATTAGTAAATTTACTCAAGTTGCATGTTGTTGGATGGTGGGAGGAAATTGGGGGACCCGGGGGAAACCCACGCGAGCACTGGAAGAACATGTGAACTCCACAAAGAAACATTCACAGGCTTTGTAAGGACTAGAACTAGTGACGTTCTTGCTGTGGGGCAACAGTGCTAACCACTGGGCTGCTGTGCCAACCAACTAAAAGGAGGAGGAGTAGGGGGGGAAGGGGAATTCTTCAAAACGAAGATGACTATGGTATGGAACTTAGGTTATTTACAGAGACTTAGAAATCGTTTGATTGGGGAGTCATAAATTAAATAATGCTGGACCAGCTGCGAGCAATCATAAGCGTGTGATACTCTCGAAATTAGTTTATAAATAAACTTTACAATGGAGAATCACACACAGGGCCTTGATGTCACACTTTAATTTCAAGCGTCAGCTAGAATACTATGGATTTCCTGAGCTGACAGATCACTATGACTTATTTTCAATCCAAAATGGCAAATTGAAAGCACTGATCAAAAAGTTTGACTGGGACATGCATACAGAATCTGCATGAGCTGAAGTAATGAGTAAAAAAACAACAACAAAAAAATGTTTACATTGCTGCAGCACCTCTTTCAAACTCTTGTTTGAGTGTCCTTAAGGCCTGCCTTTCCAAAAAGTGAGCCTTGGTGATTCTCTTAGGCCCCGTTTACACTAGTGCGTTTTCGTTTTAAAACGCATAGGTTTTGCTAAGGTTACGCCATCCGTCCACACTACGCCGGAGTTTTCGAGGTGCGAAAATGGAGCGTTTTGTAAACGCTGGAGAGAGCGTTTCTATTCTAAAACGCTGCTGTTGCGTCTCAGTGTGGATGGAGGGAAACGGATATCTTTGAAAACAGAGGCGTGGCTGCTGAGATCCGCTACGTGATTGGGGCTTTGGGTCATTGCGTATCCTTTCCTTATTCGTCAAGTGCACGTGGCTATGACGTCACCGGCAGACGGCAGACCAGTCTTCACTGTAAACACGGCATTTTCGATAGCCATGGATGTTTTATATTCATTTGTTACTTTAAGTAACAACTCGACCTCGTCTTCTGTCCTCAAAAAGACCTCTCTTGCTTTCTTTGCCATCGCGTTCATCGTTCCACCAGCGTTTGTTGACTAACAATAACCAAACGCCGAGCGAGACACATGCTTCCTGTTTATACTTGAACGCGCATGCCCAGAGTGTGCGAATGGGAGATCTTTTGAGATACCCTAGTGTGGAACGCAGATCGTTTTCATGCTAAAACGCCGTTTTTAAACTAAAACGCACTAGTGTAAATGGGGCCTTAGAAAGGTAGAAATGTATAACTTCTTACTATGAATAATATTTATTACTAAGGGTGCTTTCACACCTGTGGAGTGATTCTTTTGTTCCCAAACAGGGATTAAAATTGTTACATTGTTGCACTTTGTTCTTGGTGTAGTTCGCTTTCACACGGCAAAGTTTCTAAACAGGCCAAAAGAGCTAAAAAATGTCACGTGCGAGTAAACTCTTTTCTAATTGGTCAGAGTTTCAAGGTTTATTTTAAATCAGAGGTAAGACTTTCTCATACATAGCAGTTGGCTTATGCTTTACATTATATAAGAGAGAAATAACAGATAAACCAAGACTGCAGTTCGGTCAGTTTTCCTAACAGATGAACAGCTCTCATTAATAGTTAACATGCTTTCACTTTCATAATTGACATGAAACACATTTACTGGTAGGAATGACATCTCAGCCTACTCATAATTCTCTCTTCATATAGCTGTATATGCCTATTACATATCCATAATACCCTGGTTCGGATCATATTGCTTTCTCACCACTATCGATCGTTTCTATCAAGCTGAGACCACCTCTTTCAGGCGATCTCAGACCGATTGTTTTGGTTTGTGTCCGAACGTGATTGCTGGATTCATATATGCCACATGAACCACGCTAACTGGGGAAATGCGCCAGGTTCTGAAACAAAAGTCTTGATGTGAAAGCACCCTCAAATAGAACAAATTGAGCTACATCTATTAAACTTTGCAGATTCAAAAGAACAGATATCAAGTGTCTGCCTGTTTTTCAATGAGGAAGCATCTTGCATTATATATATTATTATTATTATTATTTTTTACAAAAGACACCATCCATTCTTAGTGGACAAACAGGAAAGAGGTTCAGCCGTTTATTATTTCTACCTCTAGGTTGTGTTAGCTTTTTTACTATAAGTAAAACTTTGACAGAAGTGTTATGATTAAAGCCTGTATTTTGGGTATAAACACT
This sequence comes from Danio albolineatus, assembly GCA_903798035.1. Lineage (NCBI taxonomy): Eukaryota > Metazoa > Chordata > Actinopteri > Cypriniformes > Danionidae > Danio > Danio albolineatus. The sequence goes on along the minus strand of CAIGQQ010036459.1, from coordinate 343,622 downwards.
GATGTTTACGGTAGTAATCAAAACAGTAAACCAGCTTTATTTAAAGTAACTTCAACGAAGATGTGCATCATTACACCAGTAAATGGTGACAATTAACCGTTTAAGATTGTTCAAGTGATTAATTCAAAAGTGCTGATTCATCCAGTAATGAAACAAGTCATTGAATCAAGCATTCAAACAGATTTTAAATAATTCATAAAAATAAATAAAACATTTTTTATAGTAAATAAAAGGAAAAAATAAAAAGCTACATTTTAAAAGCTCAATAAGAGAACAAACGATAAATAAATCGTAATTTTCATGAATTACCATAATTAAAAATAGCAGAACGTGTAGAGAAAAGCTACTTTAATGCCAATAAACCTCTATGTGACCTGCATTTACCTCATGACTCAGAAGGCCCAGTAGACTGAACAGATTTTTGGGTGGTTATGACACCACCTGTGAGCGGATAGGTGTAGCGCTAAAAAGTGCGATGGGGTGTGTGTGCAAGGCAAACTGAAGTGCAGGAAGAAGCCATGCGTGCAGGGCGTAGCTAACACTTAAAAAACCCTGAGAAATAAACTAACAAATCTGGTCTAATCGCTCACATAGCTTGTGAAAAATAAGCTAACCACACACAAAAAAAGAGAAGATCAAAACAAATCAGGCAGGAAAAGAGGCATCACATGGGTGGGTAAAATATCACAACCGCTTCATATATTTGACACCAATACAGACTTGTAACAAATCCTTAACGTTGTACGCCACATATATCTGAAAACTGCTTAAACGAACATGAAACTTAACAAAACTTAAAAAAAAAAAAAGATTTTTAAATTTGATTTAAATCTCATTTCTATTACCTCATGCTTGAGATCTGCTATCTGATCCTTGAGGTCTCGGATGTACTGGCTGGAGTCAGTGCTGTTGAGCTGACCTTGGACTTTTCCTTCCTCCTTCTAAATAGAAAAAGAACAAAGATAAGGAATATGCAAACCACCCAGAACAAATAGCAATAATTTAAAGACTTATATTCTGTCAAAATGGACACATTTATTTTCGTAACCATCTGTTTTAGTATTGTAAATCTATTGCACTGTAAATAGTTCATTGCATTGAAAGTGGCTGGAGTTTATAAGAAAGATGCAAAAGCTCCTGTTAAAAAAGTGTTATCAAAATATCCCATATAACTTGTGCTCTCCATTCAAAGGGTGCATTTCAATAAGCTCCCTAGCTGCAGGGGTCATAGGTCAGTCGGATGAAATGAGCTGGATTCACTACACATTGGGACACAGTGTGATATGAGAACATTCTCACTGTACATCATCAAAATTTATAAACAATTTATAAGCAACAGATTTTTTAAAAGTACATTATAGCTAAATAATTTGCTTGTTTCATAAACCAGCAACATTCATTTTCTTTTCGGCTTTATTTATCAGGGGTCGCCACAGCGGAATGCCCTTCCAGCCGCAACCCAACACTGGAAAACACCCATACATTCTTGCATTTACGCACATACACTAGGGCCAATTTAGCTTTTTCAATTCACCTACACTGCATGTCTTTGGAAATCAGAGCACCCACGCGAACACAGGGAGAACATGCAAACTCCACACAGAAATGCCAACTGACCCATCTGGGGCTCGAACTAGTGACCTTCTTGCTGTGAGGTGATCAGCTACCCACTGCACCACCATGCCACCCCAACCCGCAACATTTCAACCTTTAATCAAATTATAAACGCTTGCTAGATTGCATAAATGTATAACAGATTTAGAGAGCATAGTGAGCATGATGTTTACAATGAATTGTGGGACTTCTCAGCATGCAAAAAATTTCAGTGCACTGGAAGAATTTAGCAGTTGAGACAGCACTTAAAATGGCTCCATGATCTTGACCACTGAAACAGGGAGCTGATTGAAACGCACCCTGGCGGCTAAGCATGGAAAGATAACTATTTTTAAGGTATACCGCGGTTTGGAAAAGTCAAGGTATGAGTACGATTTTTTTATTTACATTTGTTTTTTAGTTTTTTAGGTGTAAATTGTAAAGACATCTGTGTTTTTTAAACAAATGAAGACAGCAGAAGTCAATGATTCACTTGAATTATTTAGCCTGACATGTTTACTGCCGCAAAATATTTTTAATGTTTCTTAAAATAAAATATATTGTGTTCAAAGGGGAAAAAGGTTTGGTTTTTTAGCCAGACATTTAAAAAGAATACATTTTAGAGCAGTAAACACAATACCATGAAACCATGATATTTTTATCCAGGGTTATCATACCATCACAATCTTGCACAGTTTAGCAGAGCTGGAGCCCTCCAGGAACTGATTTGAACACTCCTGGTGTAAACTATCGACTGATTAACTAAAAAGATACCAGACATTCAAGATATCAGACATGACTTTCAAGATATCAGACATGACATCTCTCAAAGCAAATATATATATTTTTATTGACTAATTATAATATAGCCAGTTCCCTACATGATCTATTATATTGTTTATACAAACTTACAGCACACAAAAACTACCACTATTCCACTACATGATTAATTTTTTTCTTTACAACTCCTCCAGTACTAAATAACCTCCATTATCTTAAAAGAAAAGGGCTGGGTGTATGTCTAAGTGAAATCTGAGAAGGATGACACATATACTTTCTGCCTTTTTTCTCTTTGTGTAATGAGAAGTGGGACGCTGACAAGGGAGGTGCGGATCCAAACGCAGGTTCATTGAACAGAGAAAGGTCAGGCAAGCAACGGTCAACACAGGGGCAAACAGATGTATACAGGGAATCCAGAGTCGTGGTCAAATAACAGGCGAGTGGTCAGAAGGCAGGCAGCATACAACATAAACAAAACAAAGCTAAGGGCAGACATAAAAGGCAAGGCAGGGAAAACGCGTCGTAATGTTCACAACCAGTATAACAAGACTCTGCAACGAGATGTGTGCTTGCTGTATTTAAAGACGATCTAACGAAGTCTTTGACAATCCTCCTGCTGTGTGTTTGCAATCAGTCAGGATCAGGGACCCGTGTGAGTGTGTGTGGTGCATGACTGGAACTGTAGTCCATAAAATGGTGGATTTGCAGTTCTATGCCATCTGCAGCCACTCGATCACTGGTGATCGTGACCCTTTGTTTGGTAGCCCAACTGATATGGTAATAGCATAGCGAAAAATGTTTGTTGTAATTTGACCAAAAATATTCAAGTACCATCAAATCTGATTTAAGAAGAGCTTTATATCTGATGCCTTAAATAAGAAAACTTTAATAAACCAAGACCAACCGTTGTAATGTAAACAACTACAAATAACTCACAGCGGGGATAGTAATTTTTCTGATGACCCTATTACTGCACTTTCGTTTTACGTCTAAGCAAACCATCATTATAGTAGGGCCTTAAATCTGAACAGACTTTAAGGCATTAAAAGATGTTGTTTTTTTTCCATTGCTGTTGAAAGCCTTGAGGGAGCTGCGGTATTGAACAGACATGTGCACACACCACACAACATGTTTACCCTCCTCATTTACACCTGTCAAAAAGGGAATCAATACTCTCACACTACAAGCATGGTGCCAAAAAGCTGTTTTTCTCTGTATGAGAACAGTTGCGCTAAGCCACACAGGATAGAATGAGGAGTCAAAAAGGAGAAGATGTCAAAAAGGGGTGTGACAGAGGTACTGAGGTAAGATCAACACATGCACAATTGGTAGGGAAGGGTGTTTGCAATTTCTGTGGTTGACGTTGGGCTGTGCATGCAGTACTCTGATATGCAGAGAATGGGGATGGTGAGGGATCTTGAGCTTTCTTCCAAGAATTTGTGTTTTTCTTGAGGTTTCTCCCCCTCCCCCTTATAGTGTTGTGATAAAGGAAAGGCAGTTAGCTGACTTCCTTACGCTCAGCTGCATAAAATCAGCAGGTGGCAGGCTGCAGCTCAGGACATCAAGCGTCTGAGTAATGGCTTCCTCACTTCAGCAGCCCCCAGTGCTGTGGAGACCCCCCCAGCAGAAAACATATTCTTGCCAATTACTTGTCCTTTTCAATGTATTCTAGTTGTGCCACCGTCTTATGAAGATTGTAGCTGCTCAGACAAAAATCAAATGAACTTAATTTTAAAAAGTTTATACAACATTTTTTTAAACATGTTTGATTTATCATTAATTCTGTGAATGCACCAAATTTAGAATTCTGGTTCATTCATTCATTCATTCATTTTCTTTTCGACTTAGTCCCTTCATTAATCTGGGGTCGCCACATCAGAATGAACCGCCAACTTATCCAGCATATGTTTTATGCAGCAGATACCTTTCCAGCTGCAACCCATCTCTGGGAAACATCCATACACTACAGACAATTTAGCCTACCCAATTCATCTATACAACATGTCTTTGGACTTGTAGGGGAAACCGGAGCACCCGGAGGAAACCCACGCGACCACGGGGAGAACATGCAAAATCCACACAGAAATGCCAACTGACCTTCTTGCTGTGAAGCGAACGTGCTACCCACTACGCCACAGTGGCACCAACTTCTGGTTCAACACAATTATTGTGCTCATACTTTTTAATAATTTTCTAATACGTCTAACTTTAATATATAATTTAGACAATAACTGTTGATTTGACCCCATTTAATGTGGCATGACAGACAGACCATGTGAATGTAATGTAATGTAAATGTAATGTGTACATGTAACCTGTAAAGCAATAGTACAATTTACTGAAATGCATCATGTCTTGTGTAATCACTCGAAATCACAATAAGATGGCAATTAAACTCGCATGTGATTTCATTTCAGTCTGCATTAACAGCGGGAAAACCAGAAAAAAAACAGAAAGATGCTATTTCTAAATGCAGATATTTTATTTAAACTATTAGTGATGTTTTCATTATTTAATGTATGCTTCAATAAACTGCTTGCAGCCACAAAGCAAGGCATTGATTTGCTGAGGTGGCTAAAGGTCTTCTGTAATATCTCAACATCAGGATCTCCAGTTTCTATGCATTGTATTGAATGGTGGTGATAGAGCGTGAACCTGCTTTTTCAAGTTGAACCAAAAATGTTGGATAAATTCATCTACATATTCCATCCTTTATGATTCTGGCAGCCGGGGTTGGTGTATTCTCTTGTTGCCATTAATGGTTCCACTTGCTCCATAACAGACTGCGTTTTTGAGATATAGGCTTAATGCGTCCTAAGAAATGATCACCCACAGCATAAAACTACTGCTGTGGGCTTGTGTTTCCCAGCAGTGTATCCAGGTGCCATCCACTTTGTTGTTAATCACTCTATCTATACTTTCTTCCAAGCAGTCCAGCCTTTATGATCTTGGGCCCATTTCATGCATTTTTGGCAATGGTGTATTGTTACCATGAGGACACTACTGGGTATAGGCTACACTGGCTTTTAAATGGAAGTCTATATTGAAACTGCATGCTATGGAACATTTGTCTGGTCACCAGTGTTGTTGGTGATATGTCAGACTGGCCTTGCAATTTGACATGAACAATGCTGAATTATCTCCCCTTTGGCATGAGGAATAAGTTGTGGATGACACACTGCTGAACATCGGTTTATCATTTGGCCATCTCGTCAACACTTTTAAAACATACTATCTAGAGCAGCCTATCAACGACGCAGAATGTGTGCCATTTCCGAGATTTTTGATGAGTCTTTACATAAAACTCTGAAAAATGAGCAGCTTTTTCCTTTCTGACACCGAACACTGTGCTGACTGAAAGCCTGCCCTCACAGCATTCTACACTGCGACAGTGTCCACAATGCACGTACACATTGCTTATTACAAACGCACATGGACGCGCAGCAGCACACAAACATCTTTAAATATGAAAAATTAAAGGATTGAATCATAAAAGATTATTATCGTCTATCTAAATATAACAACTGCTTTCAGAGACCTTTGATTTTAATTGAACATGTTCTCTAGTTGGTCTGCTTGTGTGCTTTAATGTTGCGCACAAGCAGATCTGTTTCTTGCTAGTGAGGAGTGAGAGATGATTCTGACTTTTAGCCCATGCACCAAGTGTGCTGACTGTTTTTCATCTTTAAAATAGTAAAAAAATTAATTCAGACGTGACCTAAGTGTACCCTATGAACCATGTGCTAAGATCGTTAAAATAAAGCATCAAATAAGTGCAAAATGCAAAACGAAATAAGTACAAGTATGCAAAATGACATATCCAATACTGGATGTCATGTATGACAGCACATTGACCGTTCAGTCCAAAGATTTAATGCAACGTTTTTTTTTCACAATCAACAGGTAAACAGCATAACCGTCTCAAACAAAAAGCAGAACAGAACTGAGCCACAATGACTTGATCAAATGGTGATGCTGATGAACTTGAACTGTTGGCCCGATTCTGGGGAAGATATAACTTCGTTAAATTGAGCAATTCTTATCTGATGGAACTAACCCTATTGTGACATTATGCTTTTTAAAAAATATATACATATCTGGTGTACTGTATAGTGCGCATACACCCATACATACATCAGTTCAGAGGCCAAAATGTTACTTTATTATAACTTTTTTTTCTTAGCTTAGCTGAAAAGGAATGATCACAATGATGTTACTGTGTATTTGTTGAAACGCTGAAACGTACTGGTTTAAGACAGTCTGAGGAATATTTGACATAGGTGAAATGTATAGGACATATTTGTTGTTCTATATTAGGTTGCCATGGCAACAAACACAGGCACCTAAGTGTTTCGGGTATTTGTGATTTGAAACACTCCTACTAAATGTCACCGTTCCTCTCTGCAGCTACATATTACTATACTACTGAGATTTCTCTTATTGCCCTTTCTCCGCTCTCGCTTATGCATGCATCTTCCAAACGCATGTGGGGCTAAACGTCTCTGTCACAATCGATCATGCGAATCCAGAGCGGTAAAGCATAAAGCAAAATGTGAGCTTTGATTATAGCTCAGTTTGCTTCTCTTTGCCTGATAGGAAGTGGTTTCTCATCTGGTAAAGAAGATAGCTAAGCTGCGGTCCCCATGGGCCATGCAAGCAGTCGTTTCAACCCTGAGCTCAGCAAGGTGTTAAAACTAAAAAAAAACTCCACTCCTTCACACTTTTAAGTTAGACAATCATAATGCTTAAAAGGAGCAGTGCAGATGCTCTACATTTTGGCCGTGCTGGCTTCATTCAGTGAAAATTACTATGAACAGACTTGGGCCTGACACGTTGTGTGGGTGTTTACAAAGGTGTCTACAACGCTTGTATGCTGGGGAGCTGGTTTAGAGTGTTGGTGTTGGTGTCAGACGGAGCTATAGGTTCGCTTTAAAGTGGATCTTTCCAATGAATGAAATAAAAAACCACACTAACACCAGGTGAGTCAGAGAGTCGGTCTAAAGAGAAAAAATCTGGGGTGACATCATGGTGTTCTGTTTTCCAGCAATGGAACATGACAAGTTTAGAGTGGGTGAAAGGTGAGTGAATAAATCATGCAGTAACAATGACGAATAACGATGCACATTTAAAGACTTCCTAATTCAGTCAAATTAGGGTGTAAATAATTAGCATTTTAACTGTGCAACGATTTGCGTGAACAGCGTGTTTATTTGCTCAAAAAGTAGTCCCAAACTGCATTCAAATACAATTGACAACATAAAAAAGTAATAATAAATAAATCACACAGAAGTGAAAACTGAAAAGACAGAAATTACTCTCAGCAACTTGTGGATTTCATCTGATGTGAAGATGTTGCTGAGCTGCTGTGCGTGTTCAGGTTAGATGTATGTGGGTCAAAGAGCAGACATCTCATTTTGGTGTTTGTGTAAATGTAGAAAACATCCAATATCATAAAGTAAAATGAACACTTTAATGTTTAAAAAGTCATTTGTTAAAAATAATATGACTGAAATCATTTTCAAAACTACAAAAGTGTCATTCAGTGAAATGATCACATCTTTGATTGATTTTTTATGTCAAATGTATGACTATTGAATAGACATGCTTATTTAGGAAGGAAATGCCATACTTATTCTGACAAGCACTTAAAATACACAAAATATTATTTTATAAATGTTATAAAAATCTTTGTGGTATGATGCATATAGGAAAAGTGTAAATATTTCAAACATTTTTGATATACAAGCTATATTTACAATGACATTTTTGTGGGTGTCCGCTGTACTCAGCTTTTACTTAGAGTATTTATTGATTTTTTGAGACAAACACAACCTGTTTTGATCTAATAGAGATAATTTGACCGTTTGTTATTACATGTTAACTCGTTAAATAAAAGGCATTTAAGCTGTCAGCCTGAATTGAGATGAATTTCAAATATGAAAAAAAGCCTCGTCTTGGTGATATTCATAAGCGATAGATAAACGATGGGTAGTTTCTTTCTCTCGTTCGCTGTACAGTGCCAGCAGCCTAAAAGGGATTTAGAGTATGGTGAGCCAGATCTGTTGCCCACAGCCCTCAGGGTAAAAACCATGTAGCTAGCCAAAACCACAGAACCACAGCTAAGAGCTTTACTTGCCTGAGAGGAGCATGCTTGTCTAATCTGATATGTAGCAAACTGAAGCAATACATCTAGCAAAATACAAAACCTTCATGTAAAATCTAGGAAAGAAAACAACAAAAGGACAAATGACGCAGGCTATCCAGCATCAAACATCATCGACAAGTGAAAGTATGTGATGAAAAGAAAAGCTTGCAACAGAAATGAGCAACCTCGCATAAAGGTGAGATTTAGTTTCACATACAAAAAAAAAAAAAAAAAGCCCAGCTTATATCGGATTCAGGAAGGAAAACCATACACCCCACACTGATATAAAAGGGCGCTGATGACATACTGAGCTAATCTTTAAAATAATTTGCCTTCCTGCATGGGAAACACTAAACTTTCAAACAGCAGAGCTTCCTCTGAAAAGATCAAAAGGCTCATTTCACTTCTCATTTTTATCCAGAAGATCTTACTAATACAATCTTTCCCCCAAATCAAAACACACCAGCTTTTCAATCACGGTAGACGTGGTCCTGTTTACTGTAAGGCATAAGCTGCAGCACTTACAGTAAGTATGAAATGATTTACTTGAAACCTTTACACATCATACTACACATTTCAGATTTTTGACATATATTACAAAGCAATGTACCCATTTCACAGGTGTTATATGCAACTGCAGGATGTCTACAGATATAAACAAGGTAGATTTCACCTCAAGTTAATGTCCACCTTATTATATATATAAAAAAAACCAAGCGTGAATAGGAAATGCACACAGTGTTTGTACATTTTTCCCTCAGCTATTTTGAAAAAGTTTGCTGCATGGATTCAAAAAATAGACACAGATTTTGTCTTTGTGATTTTTAAACCCTTTCATGTGTACGATCACACCAGTGTGATTAACCTAGAGCATACGATCACACCAGTGTAATTAAAACGTTCAGAAAGTATTGTCATCAATTATAAACAAATTTATCTGATGGCTCATGCTGAGGCATAGAAAGAGATGCACGGTGCTTGTCATGAATCCCAATTTATCAGGGTTTACTAACAAATAACATTGATTTTAAAGTTTCAGATATTCAATTACACATAAGTACTTGCTAAATTTAATATTTAAGGTTTGTAAAATACACGCTGATGTCTATGGTGATGGTAATAATTTTTAAATATAGCTGGATGATGTGCTTTATTCACACAAGACACACAACATTTATGTTACTACAACATTTATTCCTTTCCCAGTTAAACATCCACTTACTTTCAAAAAAAAGTTAAAAATGACTAAACATGATGGTACCCAATAATATCATTTTTAAGCTGTTTAAAAGACGAAATGCAAGTTCTTACAACACATATCTAAGAATCATAATATCAGATATTTCACAATATAAATAGGACGTGTCAATATTTGCAGAAAAAGGTTAAAAAAAAAGTAACTAAATATGATATATAACAAAATATTATTTTATATATAATTACATTTATTATATAATATATATATAATAAATAATTGTGGCTGCGGTGTCACGTGATAAACTTTGACATGTTGCCATGGGAATTTTAAAGCAATGTCTTCTAAATAAGAATAAAAAAAACATCAATTATCCCCCTCCATCAAGTTAGAGGGGGGTAATTGGCTTACGTGTGAAAGGGTTACCAAGACAAATCTTAAACATCTGTTCTGTTGATGCCACAAACACTGTTCTGTACTGCTTTCTTTACTGAGATTGTAACAAAAAATTGGGGGCATTTGGATTACTGTCAGACTAGAGCTGTGCAATATGGACAAAATAATCATATTGCGATTTTTTGAACGAATATTGCGATTGCGATTTTATTTGTGATTTTGGCAACTGTTTTTGCTTTTTCAAACAAGTTACATACACATCCTAAATGTATTCAGTGCACAAGAAGTGCATAACAAAACATTTCACAATGAAATAACATAATATTCAGTTTAATAAATAGGACAGTACTTAATCTGTCTTTAAAACAGACATTATAAAATAAATAAAGATGAACTAACCTCAACTCTAGTTAAACACATACTGTACACAGTAGCACTAACTGCTTGATAAACAAAACTGTAATAAATTGTCTTAAAAACAGACAACATGAAAAAATAAAGATGAACTAACCTCAATTCCAGCCATAACAATGAATAAAAACTAGCGTAAATCAAAAGCACCTATTCGGTTCTCCCGCTCAACTTCGTCGTGCGCGGAGTGAGCTCTTAGTGGTTAACATCTTTCTCCCGCTCAGATTAGCTGTAATTGCCCGGTGTGCTGCGTCAGCTCTGATTGGTTAACATATTCAAATGATGCGCACAAGAACGTAAACAAAAATCTAAATAAATGAATAAGTAAAATTGCAGCCTTTGCGATTTAGAAATAGAATGTGCTTAAATTGCGATTTATTTTGCGATTGCGATTAACAGCACAGACCGAATAAAGGAAAAGGATTCAAAACAGTTCAACCGTAATTTATAAATTTGAGTTTGAATATTTCAAAAGTAAAACCAAACTGTGAACAAACGTACTAAGTCTGCTACGATTGCAAAATTAATGTAAACCTAACGGGTATTCAAGGAGCTAAGCAACACACAAGCGATGTTATGAAAGGGGACTGAACAGCTGTGCTATAGACAGACTGATGTGTTGTGCTGGATGATGAAAACACTGCACTAAACTGATGGAGTGTGAATTCTGTGCTATTTGTTTTTTTTTTTACCTGAATCTCAAGCTCAGAGATTTGCTGCTGAAGCTCAGCCATGGCAGCAATATTGTCAGCTTCTCTCAATCTCACTGCCATTACCTCTTCTTTATTCTGTAAATAGAGAGAGAGAAATGAAACCGCTTTTATTGAATGAGTTATTTTTGTTTAGTCGAGAGCAGAACAACATGCTCTCTTAAACTGAAGAGATTAAAAAGGAACTACTTAACACTATTTAAAGCCAAGTCATGAATGAGGAAATGTAACCAAATCATACGAAGATTTCATAATTAAAGGCATATTTTGCTTTTTGTAACAGATTACTAATTGCATAAAGGTTATACTGCTAACTAGAGCAAATGAATACTTTTATGAGAAACCTATTGCAATTCAGTCTATTTGAATCGTCTGTTTGCGCCGGGCTGTGGAACTGACCTTGACTAGCTGATGTCATGCAAATGATCCTCACCTTGCACTCTATTTCAGCCTGTTTCCGCTTTGTCTCCTGCAGCTCTGAATGCAACATCTTGTTCTGGTTGCTCAAAACCTGCAATCGATCCTGTTGATTTCGTGCCTCGAGTTCTGCTCGTCGAAGTTGATTACTATGTATCTGATTCTGTTAATAGGTCAAATAAGTGAGTTCAACATTTTTCCCAAAACTGAAAAAAGAACTACAATCTAAAGTAATAAAGCAGTGCACAAACACATATGGTCCTTCATTTAAGAGCACAAATTGATAAACTTTGTCTCCCTCTGCTGGCCAATCCATTTTTCAATTCCACTCGGATGTCAGTGGACAACAGAACATATTTCAAATCATTTACTTTCATTACAATGAATTTTGTTGCAAGCCAGTCAGTTTTTTTGCCAATATAAAATTAACCCTTTAACTACCACTGCCCTACTACCCGATGTCATTCAGTACAGATACATATACATACATATTTACACACAAAGAGACTATATATCATATAGCACACGCCTCTCTTGCGCTCTTTCAGACACTACCTTTCATGTATTATGCAATATAGTGTTTGTGAATTTAAAAAGTCAGCAGTGTTTTAAAGTGCATTCACTGTCTCCTGAATGAAAGAATTAAATGTTGTAAAGGTGAGCGATGTGTGTCCAGACCTGAGTCTCCAGTTCCAGCATCCTCTGTCTGGTCTCTTTGAGCTCAGCTTGTGCCTCTGCCTCTCTGAGCCTCACGCTCATCAGCTCATCCTGAAGCTCACTTGTTGTATTCTTCCGTGGACTGTCTTTCCAGCGGCCCGCCGTGCGTGCCAGATGCCTCTGCACAGCGTAAGCACAAATTTTACTCAAACACTGGTTGATGGCCTATATGCACAGTCTGCTATATAACACAAAGATTTTTTTCAGCCACCAATAAACTTCCAGTGAGTTTACTGTGACTGTTTTTAATTTCTTAAGGTTCCTTTTACAGCACTGACAATCTCATTCATTCATTTTCTTTTCGGCTTAGTCCCTTTATTAATCTGGGGTCGCCACAGCAGAATGAACCACCAACTTATCCAGCATATGTTTTTTACGAAGCCCTTCCAGCTGCAACCCATCTCTGGGAAACATCCATACACACTCATTCACACACATAAACTAAGGACAATTTAGCTCACCCAATTCACCTGTACCACATGTCTTTGGACTTGTGGGGGAAACCGGAGCACCCGGAGGAAACCCACGTGACCACGGGGAGAACATACAAACTGACCCAGCCGGGGCTCAAACCAGCAACCTTCTTGCTGCGAGGCGAACGTGGTACCCACTACGCCAACGTGGCGCCCACTGACAATCTCATTTATTAAAATATAGTCCGATTAATAGACTAATAACCATTCATTTAGTTGTTCAAGAGTAAAATGAGATGAAAGACTGTTTAAGCCCAAGTGCCTTCAGGAGCTGAAAGCGAGCGCAAAAACGTTAATTGAAAATACTGTGGTAAAACTAATTTCCATATTTTAAAAAGACAGAGCGGAACAATGTAAATGTAATGCAGTGCTTCTTGTTTGGTCTAAGAGCCACTTTTATATCATATCTCAACCAGGCAGTGAAGATCATTGATTTTTAAAGAAACTGGATCTTAGATGTGGTGGTTTCATAATGAAACGACTATCACCAGAAGCGGTTGAGATGGTTTACTGAAATTAATGCACAAAAAAAAGAAATCAAAAGTTCAGCTGTGACACAGCTGGTCTGTATTACATTTTCAAATTGTGATTGATAGAGTTATTTATGAGTGTGTGTTTACCTGCCAGTGCTCCTCCAGATCTCTGACCTGCTGCCTAAGCTCTTTAAGGCCTGTTAGAGCCTCTGCCTCCCTCAGCTTCACACCAATTAGCTCCTCCTGAAGTCGTACCACGTTGTTCTCATCTGGCAACGATGTATTTCTCTGTAACAGACAAATATATACAAGAGACATAAGACAAAAGAAGCACACAGAGTACAACAGAATGGAAAAAGAGACTTTACGCCCAATCTCAAATAAACGTCGCTATCCGTGGATTTAAGGGTTAGGTTACCATTATAAACACAGTACATATGTGAAAGAAACACTCGGTGCACTTTTGTTCAAATGTTTTAAGAATTTCAGATACAAATTCAGGCTATTTTCTATGGCTCCATTTTATACAGTATATTGACATAAGTTTTAGGACATTTTCCTTTACATGCATATGATCATGATCCATTCCCTTTATTAATCCACAGGGTTTAACATGGTGTTGGTCCACCTTTAGTAGCTATAACAGCTTTAAGGTTTTCCAATTGCTTTAGGAATTATTTTTTTATTACTTTTTTGTTATATTTATTTTAAATTAAGCATATTTGTGAGTTCAAGCACTGATGTTGGACAAAAACCTGATGTAGGCAACCACCAAACCCAGACTTTCATTATCATTTTCACTTATTTGCCAGAGAGAAAAATGTGATTCATCACAAAATGTTGCACACGCTGACCCTCACTCACCACCCTACTGCTCTTTTACTTTCACTTTGTTATATTACATCTAACAGTTGACCGTGGAATGTTTAGTAGTGAGAAAATTTCATGAATTAACTTTTTGCACAGGTGGCAACCCATCTATCCCATTTTTCCACAAATAGAAGCAGTCTGCATGGCTAGGTGCTTGATTTTATACACCAGTGACTAGGAAAGTAGGGAGAGGCAATGTCTTATCATCTATATACAATAACGATGGCGACATGGTGGCACAGTAGGTAGTGCTGTCGCCTCACAGCAAGGTCGCTGGTTCAAGCCTCCGCTGGGTCATTTGGCATTTCTGTGTGGAGTTTGCATGTTCTCCCCATGTTCACGTGGGTTTCCTCCGGGTGCTCCGGTTTTCCCCACAAGTCCAAAGACATGCGGTACAGGTGAATTGGGTAAGCCAAATTGTCCATAGTGTATGTGATGATGATGTGTATGGATGTTTCCCTGTGATGGGTTGCAGATGGAAGGGCATCCGTTGCGTAAAAACAAATGCTGAATAAGTTGGCGGTTCATTCCGCGGTGGCGACCCCGGATTAATAAAGGGACAAATCACTGTAGTGACTAAATACTGTTCTTTCACTCCAAATTTACGTTAAGTGAGCTTCATAACAACAGTTGTGTGTTGTGTGACGAGTTGTGTGACGAGATGTGGTTTCACATCAAAATTACACTATTTTCTAATATTCTACTAAGTGATAAAGTCTAGGTCAATTAGTATTGCATTATAAATATACTCTATACTTTACTTCAGTAATGCATATCTAGAATTTATATGCGCAGGTCCACCTTCTAGCATAGCATACAGAATAATAAACAAACAAACAGATATCAATCTAACATTAAAACAATTTTTTTGCCTTTTTATTTTTCATTATACATTTTTCAAAAGGTCAAAACTTTGAAATTATCATCATTTATATTGTTATAATAAATAAATGTAACTTTAAAATGTATGTTTTTAAATAAAAGTCTTCATAAATAAAAAATTCATTATTTTTACAGATACTAAAAACATTTGTGTGGAGACCAAGAATTCAATACTCAAAATAAAGCTCATAAATTTTTCAGAAGCTTTTGTCTGTCACTTCTGATATATCCATAATAATAGAATTAAATAATATTTTTAATCAGTTAGTTTGCCCCAATGTGAATCATTATTAACTTACTCACTCGTGTTGTTCCAAACCCATAAGAAATCTTCACAACACTGTATATATTTAATGAAATCTGACATATGTCTGCCTCCCTATTCACTTGTACCACTAGAGTGGAAAACCCCAACTGCCTACAGGTTACAATCTGCATTTAAGAATGGTTATAAAGTTCACCACCTGTTCCATATCGAGTATCTTGTCCTGCATCTCTTTCAGTGCGCACTGAGACTCAGCCTCCTTTAAACGGGCCTGCACCAGTTCTCTCTCCAACTGCAGGATGGACTCCTCAGTGTAGCGTGGATTCCCCTTCTAAAATGAACCAAAAAAAATGCAAGAAATTGTGTGACCAAAGATTCCATCAATAAAAACTCAATCAGTGAGTAAACGATGCACAACAGACTACCACAGTCACTTTAACCATTCCTGAGGTTAAAAATGAAACAAACAGTTCCCTCGCCTCACGCTTATGGTTTTACTAACAGCCACATGAAAACATAATGAGACTGCAACACAGCATTATGTAAAACAGCACTTTCCCGTCAGCACATGACACATTATCTGTGTTTTTTTCTGGAGTGTTAAACATTTACACATTAATAATTGATGAGCAATATTCTGCCCTTCTGCTCAGTGTAGATGATACTAAACCGACTCGAGCCTCTCTGGTTAAGTTACACTTGACATCTACATAAGCCCCATTTGGCATACTTGTGCACGCAAATGACCTCTGCTCTGCTGTGCAGTCATGCATCTAAAGAGCATCATTACAAGAGTTGCCATATGCAGCTCACTGGTTGCTGAGATTTTGTTGCTAGGCGACATCGGAAGTTTCAAATACAACTCCAACTGCTAACATAGAGGAGCAAATCATTTCTCTTAAGGTTTCTCTGTTCGAAGAACGACTTCTCATCCAGAAGGCGCCATCTCTGAACAGTCCTTACCGCAAATGGCTGCTGGAGTTGTCGGATGGTGTTTTGCGCTTGCTCCAGCTGTACGCTGGTCTCCTCAATGTGCTGTTTGACCGTGGCCAGCTCCCGCTTGACCAGATAGTTCTCCTCAGCTTCTTGGGCTCGTGTCACCTGACCCTGACATGACCAATTATGGATGAGGGGTGAGCGGAGTATCGGAATGGGTGGAAACGGACGTATGGATGGAGAAAAATAATGCTGCATCTCAAGCTCTACAGGTCATGCGGTTAGAAGTTTTAGGCTTTCAATTTAGCACTTAAAATTTAAGGGGGATTATTGTAGTGTTGCACCAATAATCAGGACAGCAGCCAAAACATAATAAAGCACAGTAAGGCCTCTTCCCTGAAGTCAGAAACCGCAGAATTTGGCTTTTTTCACTTTTGATTGTGAGTAAATGTGAGATGTTTATTGAGTAAATCATAGAAATTAAGCAAAGCTAGTCAGCTTAAAGGGAAAAGACAGAGCAAAAAGGTGGAGGGGAGAGGGCAAATTGTACCTGGATCAATCTATCTGCCAAAGAAGCACTTTCCTAAAAACAGAGAAAATGCATAAAGGGAAAAGCAAAACAGAAGAGAGAGACCAAAGGATATTACAACACAGAACAAAACAATAAGATTGATTTGACAGAAAATAGTGCTCTTTTTCATACCCCTACATTAAAACATTGCACTTGTCTAGATGAACAGCACAAAGGCAGCATTGAAACGGTCACAGTGAGTTGGGGTAGAAAAGGAACATTGTTTGAGAGTGGCGTTTGTGCTGTGGTTATGGAAATAAAGCAAGATTGTGGCACCACAACAAGATAAAAAGGTGTAAAAGGAGGCCAAGCAGAGGACAGAGTGAGAGCGTGAGTAGGGTGAGAATAAAATGGAAATAGTGTTATTTTAATGCCTATAGGGTTACTATATTTGGGTGACAAATACAGCCGTGGGTTATGATCGAGGAACGTCTGAAGGCGTTTGAGTTAGTGTTTCGCTCGAGTACAAAGGTTCCATGCTGAGAAGTGATGGAGGTGGAGGTGTTGGTTTTTTTATAGACCGACCTGCACCGTGGGCTTTCTTTTTTCATGCATGACACAAGCATGCCTTTACAAGCAGAGAACATGCGATACTGCAGGTTCGGCTTTTCGCTCATGCTTAAACCACAACCACGTTGGTCTGAAATAGCATATGTAGCTGACAAGCATTTATGTACACCCAAAACAACAGGGTGACTTTTCTTTTGTTACCGGTGTACTGGTACTTACCAGAACGACAAAACACAACAGCTTGAGGGGTTTCATGCGTGTGTGAGCATTTGTTATCGGTGACACCAAGGAGTTGTGAAATGATTCATGATTAGCAAACATGCGATGATGAAATGGTGTGTTTGACCGATAAATGTTTTGAATCGTCTGTTATGTCACTCACTTTCTCCAGAGTGTCTATTCGCTGCTTCAGAAGTCTGTTTTCTGTGCGTAGTCTCTGTAAAAAAAAAAGTGTCAGCATGGAAATTGTTAGACTGCTATACATCAATACAACGTTATTGTTTACATTGCATTTTATTTAAATACATTAAGTAGTTTGTTCATTCCTTTTCTTTTTGGCTTAGTCCATTTATTATTCTGTGGTCACCACAGTGGAATGACCCGCCAACTTATCCAGCATATGTTTAACGCAGCAGATGCCCTTCACCTGTACCCATGTCTTTAGACTTGTGGGGGAAACGGGAGCAGGCGAACACGGGGAGAACATGCAAACCCCCAACCCTTCTTGCTGCGAGGCGATCATGCTACCCACTGCACCACAGTGGTGCCCATACATTTAGTAGTATTTAAAATATCTAGTATTTTGATTACACATTTGAGTTTGTATTGATCTACAAGAGATACATACAATTTCTTATGCCAAACGAATAGTTTTTAATAATGGAATAAAAATGTTGCTTTAAATGTTTTAATATCTTCACAACATATGGTTACACTTTATTTTGATGGTCCATTTCTTGAATTTAAGTTACATTGCAACTGATTCTCCTTAGATTATAAGTAGACTGTTAGGTTGGGGTTAGGGGTAGGGTTAGTGTAAGTTGACATGTACTTGCAAAGTTTCTTATAGTCAGTTAAATGTCTGTTGAATGACAATATCAACAGATATTAAGTAGACAGTCTACTAATACTAAAATGGACCATCAAAATAAAGTGTTACTGAATATATTTCTATTTTTTATGGACTGAATTTTGATGCTGAACATCCACATGAATGCCACATGTCAAACCATTGCAATTGTGTAGTAACAATAGACATGCATCTCAAAAGTGTCTATATTGCACAACAATACAAACAAATCTGAAGAGCGTTGAATCATCATCTCACCTTGATCTCCACCTGTTCCTCCATCTCCTTTGTTTTGATTGTAGTGTACTCCTTTTCCAATCTATGAATAAAGGCACACAAAAAGTTTAGTAATCGTCCATGTCCAAAAACATACTGAAAGAAAAAAAAATCTTATTCTTTTTAGATTGGGTAGACTCACTTCTTCATTTTCTTGGCATTGTACTTGACTTGATAAGCAGCCTGGATGACTTTATCTGGTCCACTGTCCAGCTGATGAGGGATGACCTTCTGAAAATGCTGTAACAAAAAGTGAAAACGTCAGCTGTTTTTGTCGAATACGAGTTTATCGTTGAGAAGAAAATATTTAGAGGTACTCGACCTGCAACATTCCCTCCATGTCCAACTGCATGAGCTCAGCCTGATTCATCTGCAGGATGGCCATCCCCACACGAAACACTATCTCTAAACCCTGTAATGACGCGCACTGGTGAAGTTCAAGATCCAAAACTATTTGCAGTAGCACGATGAGACCAACAGAGGGCGATAACAGACCAATGAAATACTCAAGTGTGCAGTGTTCTCAATTAGCTTAGCATGCAAAACATTCAAAAAACAGAACAGACTGTAGGCGTATAAGAGAGCCAATGATGACAATAAAATGTCCTTACCTCACACATGAATATATCAAAGATCCTGGTGGCAACAGGAAGAGGAAAAGAGGTGAGGAAGATGGTGAGGAACCAAGATGAAGCATACATGGAGGTGTGGAAACTCTGGGCCTGAAAGTGCACATGGAGCTCTGGGAGCTGCTCCTGCAGGGAGAAAAACAAGACAGACCTTAAAATCATCTGATAAAATCGTTATGCATAATTCATAATGCGGGCGACACGGTGGCGTAGTGAGTAGCACGTTCGCCTCACAGCAAGAAGGTCACTGGTTCGAGCCTCGACTGGGTCAGTCGGCATTTCTGTGTGGAGTTTGCATGTTCTCCAAGTGGTTGCGTGGGTTTTCCCTGAGTGCTCCGGTTTCCCCCACAAGTCCAAAGACATGTGGTACAGGTGAATTGGGTAAGCTAAATTGTCCGTAGTGTATGAGTGCGAATGAGTGTGTATGGATGTTTTCCAGAGATGGGTTGCAGCTGGAAGGGCATCCGCTGCGTAAAACAAATGCTGGATAAGTTGGCGGTTCATTCCACTGTGGCGACCCAGGATTAATAAAGGGACTAAGCCGAAAAGAAAATGAATGAATGAATAATTCATAAAGCACTGTGTTTTGAAGGGTTAGTTCACCCCAAAATGTAAGTTACATTATCATTTATTCAGCCTCATGTAGTTTTAAACCTTTATCAATGGGTCCCAACAATGAGCATTTTTCTAAATATCTTCTTTTGTGTTAAACACAAAAAAGGTTTTGAACAAGTGTGAGGATTTTTACAGAGTTTTAAGGATGAAGAGTGTAAAATTTCTACACATATTTTTGAGGACCAATTTCAAAGAATAGTCGGCATGCCACTGACCTGAATCATACATTCAAACTGATACATGCAGAGGCCCAATTCAGCCATACTGGGTTTAAAAAGCTCTCTTAGCCTGTACTCCTGCATCAGTTTCACAAACACGCAGAATGCTTCTTCCTCAGGCATCTACAAGAACACAATTATACATCATATTATCACCAACTGGAACAACTCCAACAGATAAACACACTTTTGAAAAAATAAATACAAAAATAATAAATCATAGATTATTATTACCCAAGATTACATGTTTATTACCCACTAAATAAATCAGCTCTCAATATTACTCAAAAAAAGGCTGATAAAACAGACTGTTTAAACAAACAAAAAAATTAATAATATATAGTGAAGTTTTTTTTGTGAAAAGGTTAATACCTGCATCAGAAGAAGGCCGACAATAAAAGCACTACCTTGACAGTAGCCCACTTCTCTATCAACCAGAGAATAAGCCTGTAAATGCAACAGTAAGGTTTAATGGACTATCAATAATAAGAGTTTAGTGCTGAACAAGCTCTGTTTTTTCCACCAGAAAAGCCTACGAGTCTCTTATCTACTCTAAACACAAACCCAAGTGACAGTGTTTTTCTTGGGTAAGTTGACATTAAATGACATCAAACAGAAACTGATGTAAGGTGATATGTGGGGTAAAGATCAGGAGTTATACCAGAAACTAGACCTATAAATAACTGAACGATAACATCGGTGTCTTTTCAAACCCCAGCCCTGTCGTTCTAAAAGCTAGAAGAAAACCTACAGTACCTTCATCACATTAAAGAGCACCTCCTGACCCAGACTGTCCTTCTCCTTAAAGAACTCGTGCTCGGGGTAGGTACGGGCAATGTCTCTGCGGATGAGTTTTTCACAGGGCGAGGTCATCTTCAGCAGCTCAGAGTACTGCTCCTTTATGGGTAGGTTTTGGGCATTGCACAACAACTGCCACACTATCGCTCGGAAGTGATGCGGAATACCTTTCCTAACCAGTTCCTAAAAAGGAAAAGAAAAAACACAGATTCAACACTAACCCTGAAAGTCAGGATATAACAGCAGTAAGGGCAAGTACTCATGTTGTCATATCTACAGAATGGCAGAAGATATTTGTATATTTGAAGGATTATGCCTTAAAAAGACTTTCGAATGTTCGATAGGTTTCGAATGTTAGCATTCAGATGTTCTCCCAGGGGCTTAGTTTGCACCTCAGACAGGATAAGAACATTTTATGCTGCTAAATATATCCTTGTCAGAGATTTCTTCGGCACAGCTCAATGTTTTTTTGCAAGCAAATTATGTTTGACCTGATTAAGCCGTTTCCTGTGCTGATCTGCAGAGCAGAAGATTGCCTCAGACAGCTGATTTCTACAGCTGGTCATTCCTGTGAGGGTCTGAGACCAGCGAGTCCACCTACATGCTGACATTCTTCAAAAGCACTCTGGGGGGTGTTAGAGACGTGTCTTTGTTTAAACACCAGGCTTTACAAAAGACTTCTGTTGCTGCTTTGCTAGATCCTCCCATCTGGCTCATAAGATGACATAAACGCAAACTGTATTTACTCGATGTCTCACTGAGCTTTGTACGTTTTCTGGGGAAAAGACAATATTGTGCAGGCGACAGCAAATGTTGTCTGAGTGATTCATATCAATTTCTCTTTGTTTAAATGGAAATGTTACTTTGAGAGAACATTTGATATGTAAAAGACGTCAGAATTATTATAAGGAAATAGAAAATATCCAAACTTCCTCATAGTTCAAAGGATGCGAAAAGGATTTAATCAGTCAATACCAAAGTCAGAACATTTTTAAATATACAATTCTAGCACCTTTTTGTCATTTAAATGTTGTTTCTAGAGGCCTCCTTATAACTGCTGGAATATTTGTCCCAAAACAGTAACATTTCAGTTCAGGCTGCTACATGTCCTGGAGCAAACAACACATGACAGCAATAAAATTGTATAAAATTCAACATTACACACCATGAGTTAAAAGGTGCTCTATGGTTTGCTAAAATAGAATAATAATTGGGTGAGATAAAACTACTTGTAAGGGCTCAAAAATAAATTTAAATATTCATTTAAATATCAGCTTTAAAGTTGTAATTAAGTTCTGCAATGCGTATTATTTAAAATTGAAAAAATAAGTTTTTATATATTTATGAACGGAAATCATGGAAATTCATGGAAGATCCAAATTCAGAATTTTGTCTGATACAATGTTTTTTTTTGGCTATTCCAGAATAGGCATGGGCCCGTATAAGAATCTGACGGTATCATAACCTTGGATAAAAATATCACTGTTTCACGGTATGACGATATTGTGATTCCTGCTCTAAAATATCTTCTTTTTAAATGTCTAGCTAAAAAACAAAACCTTTTTCCCCTTTTGAACACAATATATTTTATTTTGAGAAACATTTATAATATTTTGGAGCAGTAAACATGTCAGGCTAAAGAAATCAAGTGAATCATTGACTTCTGCTGTCTTCATTTGTTTCAAAAACACAGTTTTCTTTACAATTTACACCTAAAAAACAAACAAAAAATGTAAATAAAAAAATATCACTCATACCTTAGGAGCGGTATAGCAGAAAATTTTGGCGGTATGAAAACCTTGACTTTTCCAAACCGCGGTATACCTTAAAAACGTTTATCGCCTATTCCAGGGTCACATATGCGATTACAAAATAATGACTCTAAAATGTCACTTTATATTTGAAGTCTTGAGTAAAAACATTTTTTCTCTCAGAGTCAACCTTCCTCTTATTACAATCCATTGCCTCAGTCAGTCATGGTACTGCACTTTGATACCGAAAAATGTAGAATTCACATTTTGATCTTGTTTAAATTCAGCCATATGTGACACGGCTCACTGTGTGCAGTTTCACTAGCTTGTAAAAACAAGTAATCTGTATAATTGTGTAATAGAACACTATATTTTATGTTACTGCTGCTGTGTGCTGAATGTTAATCAAATGTTAAATTAATGTGAACATTAATCATATGTGAACATTACAATTAACTTTGTGTGTTCCGTAAAAATCTTAAACATCTCACACACTGCTTCATGTACAATCTATCTGCTTACTTTCAGCTGTTTTTCCTTCTTTTTCCGCACATCTTCCCACTCGTTGACAATGCGTCCCCACAGGATCCACGAATCCTCCTCCAAATGCGACAAGTTGGAGGAGGCAGATGAGCTAGACACCAGTGAAGAGCCACTGTTCCTTCGGGATCCATTCACAGAGCGTAAAGATTTACTGTCCGTCTCCAACAACCTGGAGAAAAAAATCATAGCAGAGAACATTTATTAAAAAAGTTAACCAACTTTTTTAGTTTGATCTTTTAAAAGAAGCACAACGGAAAGTGTCAATTTTTTTTTTAAATACATTAAAAACAGAAATCTATTAGTATGATTTTACCATGATGAATGTGTTCCAAAAGAAAACTAATATGTTCAAACAATATTAAATTGTTCAAAGGTTTTAGTAATGTACGGAAGTCCTCAGAGGCCATGCATTAAAATATTTTTTCTCTCTTATGTCGTGATCACGAATTAATTATCTCGTGATCTCGACATAACTCGTTTTCTCATTATCTCGACATAACAAAAAGTTGTTACGTCGTGATCACGACTTAATTTTCTCGTGATCTCGATATAACTCGTTTTCTCATTATCTCGACATAACAAAAAGTTGTTACGTCGTGATCACGACTTAATTTTCTCGTGATCTCGATATAAAAAAAAGTTCTGCTTATTCTGACTTCTGCAAACGCCTACGAAACATCATGGACGAACGCATTCGCTTTTGTTTTGACCAGGGATCGAGTCAAACTGAGATAGTTCTATGCCTTTCAGTGATTGACAATTTCTATATCAGTGTCCGACACTTGAGAAGGAGGCTTTCGGCTCTCTGCCTTTATCGTCGAAGATATAGCGACCCTGAGAGTATCGTCAGTTTCATTGCCAGTCAGCTTGAAGGACCGGGAGGTCTGCACGATTATAGAATGATGATGTTTAAATGGTTTGCGGCTAACCAGAGAAATGGTAAGATATGTGCAGTTAAGTTTGAGAATAAGCAAAACTTTTTGTTATGTCGAGATCACGAGAAAATTAAGTTGTGATCACGACATAACAACTTTTTGTTATAACGAGATCACGAGAAAACGAGTTGTTATGTCGAAATCACGAGATAATTAAGTCGTGATCACAACATAAGAGAGAAATATATTTTAATGCATGGCCTCTAAGGACTTCCGTAGTAATGATTAAGTCACAATAATAAAAATAATAACTGTAGAATCTTAACATGTAAATGCATTTTATTTTATTATATTAACAGTTTCTGCCAACTATTGTGTGTCATGTTTACTCAGGTATAATGAATTATCATTAATTTCTTCATAATTTTATCATTTAGAAGCAAAGTTTTAAACAAAAGTCAAATTTAAAAACTCAATATTCAATTTATTTAAATATTAAGCCTTTAATTCACAAGTTTATTAAATAAACAATTATATAACTTATTAACCATATTAAGTATGGTTTATATATATATATATATATATATATATATATATATATATATGTGCGTGTGTGTGTGTGTTTGTGTGTGTGTGTGTGTGTGTGTGTGTATTGATATATGATATATGTATTGATAGAGGAAGTGATCACATTAGAAAAAACAATAACGGTCACATGCTGTTGTAATATTTTCTTTAATTTTAAGAAGAATTACGTAAGTTACTAAGTTTATTATTACTGAACTGAGTGGCTAACAGAAAGAGGGCATTATACCAACAAAATGAAAAAAAAAAATCCATCTATTCTGTAGTGAAAAAGACATTTGTGATGTTACTGCTGATGAACTTAGAGCACTAACATTTTCATTTTGACATTAAAGTTGTGAAGCAGTAGAAGCTGGCTGAG
The DNA here is from genome assembly GCA_903798035.1 of Danio albolineatus. Taxonomy (NCBI): domain Eukaryota; kingdom Metazoa; phylum Chordata; class Actinopteri; order Cypriniformes; family Danionidae; genus Danio; species Danio albolineatus. The sequence continues at coordinate 318,558 of CAIGQQ010036459.1, read as the reverse complement.
GCTAAACTTGCCCCATCATTCATGGTAAAAAACAGTGGCTTGTCTATAACAGACAAACAACCTACTATTCAGAGCAAATTCTTTGAGGGTATTAACATCGGCATTAACACAACTGTAGACGTAGAAGTCGAGTATTTAGAATAAACAAGAATATCCAGCATATTTAGTGCAAAACGAGAGATTGTATAACATTAAAAACGCTTCGTTATTATCAAGGCTAACCACATTAGCATCTGCACACAAAAAAGTTCAAAGAGAACAAAAAACATTGAAGAAAGACATGAACATACAAATTAATCCTGATTACACATGTAGCAAAACGCAGAACTCCTCAAAAAATAGTTTATAAAGTGCATATTAAGAATTTACCACAAAAAAAAAAAATTGTTTCTAACGGTGCACAACACAGATTAGCTGCTGTCATTGTGAACCTGACCCTGGATCAGCTGGAAAACAAGCAGACAATGCTTGTGAATAACCTCAACATTTAAAAGCTGACAGAACAGACACAAAGCCTTGGTAACCTGATCTCGGAAAAAGAGAGGGGCCCCGGGCCTCTAAGGGCAGCACCAGGTGACGTCATAGCCAAGGCTCAGAGGCTAGATCCAGTTACAGCTGCTTTTGGGTTGCACAGCACTGTTGTTAGGGGTGAAAGGCAGTGAGAGAGAGTCATGGGGTTCACAGCTCAGGGGTTGTGATGCTCAATGAGTTACTGTAGTAGGTGGGCAGAAAGTTAAAAAAAAAGAGAGAGATGTCCCTATTGGGAGACTTCCAGTCTCCGTTTTCCATTGACTACTGATCCTAAACCCTCCAAAATGTAACTTTTCAATCCAATGTTTGTGTTCAAAGCACACAGTAAACTGCATTTTAAGTCAAATAAATGTTACTTTAAATTCCAGTCACAAGTTGCAACTGGATGCATGGGGATTTGGAATACAATACAGTGGGTTTAATGTACAGTCAAATGCACAGTTTTTCAAAGTAAACTCACTTTGACAGTGCACAAAACATACGCATTAGAAAGATTCAGAATTGTTCTGTTTCTGTGCTTTTTTAGTTTCAAAACCTCAAAATGAAGCTGGGTGGCATGACGTTGTATATCATCATTACCACAGAATAAATTGTCAACCCAATAATGTTTCTTTAGTCTGTGTATACTGTGACATATACGCAGAGCATAAGCCAGAGTAAGACGCTGCTCATGAGGCTACAGGAAAAGAGCTGACTGGACCACTCAGCAATCTGAGGTGAACTTTTACCTGTGTTTATGATAAACTGTTATGAATTACTAACTTAAAAAAGTTGAGATTATTGCCATATCAGCTTCGCTGGCTGTTTCATTGCACAAACTGATCAAATTTTAGAAATAACACTTTCTATAATAAAAAATAAATAAATAAATATGTAATATATATGTAACATATAAAGACAAAATCAACAACATGCATCAAATAAGATGAAAATCTAAAACATTCTGTGTTACACTAATAAAAATTTAAGTAAGAAAAGTCATGTCTATCTGATAAACAAAGCGTCAATTACAACATAAAAATCACAAGTCTGATTTAAATCTTTAGCGAGAAGCTAGCAGTTATAGAGAATAAAAATCTCAAACCTGACCCTGTAAATCAACACTAATTAAAAACACCCCAACAGAAAAAGATATCAGCATCCGCTCAGCCAAAAGAAGTTTGTAAATATTGGCAAAAATCAGATATTGTGCATCCCTTCCAATTAAAATAATTTCAAAATTCCAGGTTTAAATAAAAGAAAAGGTGAACCCCTTTTCGTTTCTGAATCATTACATTTCTTATTATATAACCATAAAATAAGGCTTTTGTCATACTGCCCACTCCTACCTACTTGTTTAAAATTTAATTGCAATTATCTTCTAATGCCCTCACAAGGCTTATGCAGACTTGCCGAATGCACTGGTGTAAACTTGGTCAATTACTGCTTTCATCTAATCAATGACAATGACACAGCAATTATGCAAATAAAAACAGTAACGCAGGGTTTTGGAATCTGCGATGTGAAACGTCAGATTATGAGTACCCCTGACTTATAATTAGGGCCTGATCTGAGCACATTTTTTGCTATTTCTGCGCAGAATTTTATTGAAAAGCTGCAGATTTATTTGAAATGGTTTTAGGAGTATCATAACTAAAACCTTAATATATGAACAAAAAATATAATACCTTTTTAACTTGTATTTAATGTTTACAATGCAAATCCAATTACATGCACTTTATTTGGTAAACAAAGCAAGTCTCTCATATAAACATCTCTACTAAAAGACAGAAAATATTACTTTACAAAATGCATTGTAAATAAATCATATGAATATGTTCATATCAGTCAATATTACTAAAATTAATTTAAAATCTGAATAAATCTAAATTTACGCATATTTACACCAGTAAATAAAAAGAAATATTGAGGCTAAAAATCTGCGTGCACAGATTCCGAGTGGGCCTATGATTAACTGTCAGTAGAGGTACAATATGACCAGTGTCACCGTGAGGTACGTAAACCAAGGATTCTGTTTGTCAGGAGTTTAGAAAGACATAGCACTAACAGTTAAAAGAGAAAAGCCCTCTTGACAGTTTAAAGGAAAACAATTGAATTGTACTGTGAATAGTAATTAAGTGAACAGAAAATAGTAGAGCTCAACTAAAGTTGTATTTGTTGACAAATTACTAATATCAATAGTGCTACCAAAGTTGTATTTGAAATTTAAAAAAAATATATGATAGCTAAATGTAAGATTAGGATAGAATAATAGACATGTTGAATAAAAAATAAATATTAGCTACGGGCTTATTAACAGTCCCAAGCCTGACATAACAACAAAACAAAAAGTCATAGGATTTTGACCAAACACAATGACCCATTTTTTAATGCAAAAAGGCTCATTTTGTTGAAAGGCGACAAAATGCACTCCGGTATATTTGAGAAATCCAGTGAAGAAGAGTGGACAGAAAAAAAAGAATGCTGGAAAGGTTGATGGACTTGAACTTGCACCACCTACTCAACCACAATTTCAAGACAAGACAAGACCACATGCAAGAGCAATGCGCAAGAGCAACGCAAAGCTCTATCTTGATGGTATTTACTCAAAGGTCAGAAAGTTAATCCTGGGAAAACCCAGCAAACATTTGCAAAACTGTATATAATCACAAGCTAACAAAATACTATAATACACAGAAATAAAGCAACAGAAATAATCAGGTTGAACAAAATCTTGTTCAAATAAGAAGCATATATAGGCTTAACAGAATTGTTGCTTCAGTGTTAATGATTCACTGCTGGTTAAAGTGCAAAATGGATTCTCATAGATGAAACAAACACTGCACATTCCTCCCCAAAAATGTAAATATTAAATTTGAAAATCCAAATGGATAGGCAAGTATTTGGTGTATAAAAAAATTAAAAGGCGCACACACACACACACAAAAGAAAAAGAATGAAGCAGAAAATGAGACAGCATTAATAAAAAATGTTGTGTTGTGCGACAGAGAATTGATCAAAGGTAATACTGCGAAGCCGCTCACCACGGGAAGCTCATTCTGCAATCCACATGTCTTTCCTCTGATTCCTCCAAGTAATCCCAAATGTGTCTGTGAGAAGTGAAACAACCCGATTTTCTCTCACACTCTCTTGCTGTCTCCCTCTCACCCTGCTCTCTCGCTCACTCTGAACCCGCATAAACACACACAAGCACTGCTTATCTAAAGTGCAAAGGCCTTCTACCTGTGCAGAAGCAAAGCTAAATCCCAGAGGAGTTCAAAATCTCATCATTCCAAGCTGTTTGCTACACGTGTCATAAACGTAAAACTGGCCTTTATTTACTGGGAGCTGTGATACTGCATTTTCCATTAAAACAACAGGATTATTAGTAGGGCCACATGGAATCTGTGCATGCAGAATTCCACAGATTTTTAGCCCATCATTGATTCTGTTTATTTACTTGTGTAAATGTGTGTAAATGTATATTTAATCATTTTTTTAAGTAATTTTAGTAATAATACTGACCAATATGAATATTCATATGATTTATTTACAATACAGTTTGTAAAGTACTATTTTCGGTGTTTTAGTAGATATTTTATATGAGAGGCTTGCTTTCTTTATCAAATAAGGTGGATCTAATTAGATTCACATTGTAAACATTTAATAAATGTTTAAAAGGTATTACTTTTTATTTCATATATTAAGATTTTAGTTATGATACTCCCAAAATCAATCGGCATAAATCTGCAGATTTTTAACAAAATACTCCGCAGAAATAGCAAAAAATGTCCGCAGATTCCGTCTGGCCCTAATTATTAGGCATTAATTACTTTGCATTTTAATGTCAGCTTCAGTAACATGCAGGCGACAAGGAGTCATTTTTATTTGTTTTATCTAGATAAAGACATTATTATTTACTCATAATTTGGTGTTATTGTATTTTTTAATGTTCCATTTAATGTACATTTTTAATGTTCCAATCATTAAATAGTAATGAAAACAATGCATTAAAACAGAACAACTGTTTAACATTGATAAAAATACGAAATTACTCGTCATCACATTAGAATTATTACTGAGGATGGCTTAAGAAGACTAACAGCTGCTACAGAGTTGCCATTACAGGGAAAAGCAGTAAACAGTTAAATCATAATAACACTTGTCAAACAATGGTTTCACTGTGCATTTTCGGCGAATAAATGCAGTGTTGCTGAAGATATACTTTTTTCATAAATCTTGTTTGCTGACCCCAAACTTTTGATTGGTAAGGTCATTTGGCAATAACCATACAATACATATCACAATATAAAATACATCAAGCAATAACTGAATTGTTTTTGAAACTCTGCCAACACCTGTCAGCGAAACAGAGAATCACGAGGTATCAATCTTTCATGCTTCAGTTCTGCTGAGTATACTCTCTGACCTCACAGAGAAATGTCAGATTAGAAAAGCCTCTTCGTCTTTAATTTATTTACAAAAACACAAACTAACAAATCAATGAGTAAATACATGAAAGCAAAGAACCTGAACAATTCAGCTAAGACACTGTGAAAAAAAAAACTATTAAAATGTAATTTTATTCACACCTGATTGTTTTGGTGCAGCCCTAGATGTACTTTTACTGAATTAAAATTGACAAGATTTATGGTAGCAAAGGCCCTATTTCTGCAATGGTGAAATGAGCTCAATTGGCTAAATGTGCAGAATCAGAGCTCCAAACACTCCGCAGATCCTCCGAGCAGCTGCCCTACTTTCCATACTGCAGAGAGAGCTCTGTGTGGGTGTTACACCAGCCCAGGCGGATCTCTCTGATTCAGTTCTAATAATGAAACTAGCCTGTGACACCAAAAACAACAAGGTAAAGGCCAGCTCTGGATCTCCAAGTTAATTAATAATTCATAAAGGCAGGGGCAGGGCTTTGATCTTCCAAACACGAATTCAAATAAACGCTCACAAAAAGGTCAGCGTGCCCATTAACACTTTAAAACAGCCAGGAAATCAGTTACAGGTGCTTATACGATCACCCTTTCTGCTTGTGTGAAAGCCACAAGCAAAAGCCTTTTATTTGAATAGGTCTCCTTCCTGGATTTTAACGTTCCAGCCTTTCCTTTGATTTTAAAGGTCCCGTGAAGTGCTTTAAAATATGCATTTTTGTACGATGTGTGACGTAAATAGAACTAAAACATGAAAACATGGTGGGACACTGCCCCGTTTTAAAAAAAACAGCAAATAGCATTTCATATTTCATTCGTATTCATATTTTTGACAGTAAAATTGTTTGAGCTCAAGCACATAGCAACATAGCATCTTAAAGAAACTGGGATGTGTCAGATACTAGAGTACATTTGATTAGTCAGAAGATTTGATGAAAAACTGAAGTATGAAGTGATGTCAAAAAATTTATACATTTAGGTTGAATTGAAAAACTTCAAGCTTGTTTAATAAAAAAAAAGAATTGTCACTGTTGAGCATATTAGCCTATCCTTAAGACTAACCTGTTGATACTAACATCTAAAAATATATATATTTTGATTTCACCAGGACTTCAATAGTCGTTCTAAAGCATGTGTGGCTTAAATGACAATAATTAAATATCTGTTTTATCATACTTTGCTATCAAATGAACATAATGTGAGCGTTATGTCAATCCAGAGGCTCTTGTTAACTCGATCACACTAACGGCATGAGTACCGTGAGAGGCAGCAGGTGATACAGCAATGTTAGTCATCTCCAAATCCAGCTGTGGTCTCCAGTTGTTCTGATGAAGGCTGGGGTCAAAAGTCAGCTATCCTGAACACCACACCCATATTGGCTACCCAGTCAAAATCTGTAAACATGCTAAATCTCTGACGTTAAGATGGAAACAAACAAAAAACAAAAAGGGCACATTCATATTTTGATATCAGCTCCACCTTTTCCTTTGGAAAAAGCTCAAGCTGTTTAATCGGCCTAAACTACTAGCCAATGTGAAACATGTAGCAAATTATGAATGTATTTTTTCATAAATTTGGCATAAATTTTGACTTGGCAATAAGTTGCTTTTAACATTTTAATGTATTATTTTATTTTTATATTGGTCCCACATTTATATTTGGTACAAAAGTTTTAGATACTTCCTAATGTTCATTTTGTACTGCCAAACACTTTAAGCAATACCAACAAGTTGATTCAGTCTCCTTCCCCCTTTTCGGTGTTTGTATCATAACTTATGTGGCTATATTTCAGCTCTAATAAAAGAACAACAGCTTAAATGAAGTGACGTCATTTTACAGTTGATTTTGTTTGTTCAATTCCATGCTTAATATGTCAGTGTTTGCCACTTTATGTGACTTCAAAACTTCTAGGACCAGTGCTAATGCTATCCAAAAAATTCCCAGAATCATTTTGTTTTTAGCAACAGACATGTGGGTAATTCCAATAACTGCTCAGTGTTAAACTGGTACATGGTCACAGTTTCTCTAGCTTAATACCAAACTTTTGGCTTTGGCACAAAAGCAGAATGTAAAACCAGTAGTATAAATTGATGCCATGATAGTGGTTTTACTGTTTTATATGTTAAAGAATTTAGCTCACAGGCACCACAAAGATAAACTGAAAGCAGATGCTATACAGAAAAGACTGCAGAGCAGCATATACTGTAATTCTTCTTGACTTCAATTGCAATTGACCTGAACCCTATTGCATATCTTTGGGATGTGCTGAACACACTGTATTGTTAAAACAAACATACAACATCCCAAAAACACATAAATTACACATTAATCACTGCACTAAAATCCAACTAGCAACTCTTAAGTATTTGCTTACCTAAATTTAAAAATATTGTAAATTGATAGATGCATTCTGGGGCACCTGAGACTTGTTATGTTATGTTATGTTATGTTATGTTATGTTATGTTATGTTATGTTATGTTATGTTATG
>CAIGQQ010036459.1:298334-311110 GCA_903798035.1 Danio albolineatus | reverse complement strand
ATGTTATGTTATGTTATGTTATGTTATGTTATGTTATGTTATGTTATATTATATTATATTATATTGCTGGAAACATTACTTTAAAGGTGCTGTATGTAAGTTTGACTCTTCAAAAGCATAAAAATAGCATAATAGGTTAGCAGATATTTAAGAAACATGCTCAGTGAACGTTCTTGTTTAAGTGCTGAAGTCTGCTTTGATAGAAGATATTCTGCTTTGAAAATGGGTTTTCCGTGGCAGAACGCTGTCTTTGTTTTGGTCATTTCAACCTGCTCAATGCTACGTCAGCCCATTATATTTCAGCACCCCGGGTTGCCTTGGCGGAAAACCACGTATTTCATTCATTCATCAGAAAGGCTCTGAAAGCATGCATTCGTGACCGAAATGCGACCATATCAGACGTCGAAATGAGACGGATTCAGTTCCACATGAGGTTATTAATTAACACATGATATAAATATTACGAGCGTAAACATTAGGTGAGCAGGTTACATTGCAACCGCGTGTCCTAACAACACGTGATGAGATACGCAGTGATGAGCAATTTGGCTGTTTGCAACATAGATGAAACATGACAGAAATGTAAATACAGGAATTCAGAAGCACAGAATATGCACTCACCCACGAAACGGTAAGGTTTATAATCTATTTAATACATATTAACCCTCTTTAATATTATCAAACGTACAGGCTAAATCACTGATATGCATTTAATTCTAAAGTTAAATTTCAAACGGTTTATTTTAATATGAAAATGCTTTTATTTAGAAAAAATTTAAATCACTCACTCACAAGTTTAAATCACTCGCTCCTGTCCTCCAACCTGTGCTTCTGTTTGTTGTGATCCAGGAGTGCAATACCTAGTTCAAACTTACATACTGCACTATCGTTACTAGTTAATAACTGAATTACATCTAGGCATGGGCTGATATAAGATTCTGACGGTTTGATAACCTTGGACAAAAATATCACGGTTGTGATTACCGCTCTAAAATGTATTATTTTTAAACATCTGGGCAAATTTCCCCTTTTGAACACAAAATAGTTTATTTTGAGAAACAATTATAATATTTCAGAACAGTAAACATGTCAGGCTAAATAATTCAAATGAATCATTGACTTCTGCTGTCTTCGATAGTTTCAAAAACACAGAATTGTTTAGAATTAAGCTACATTTTGAATATCTTTTCTGCTGGAAATACTGTTGTCTTTAAAAAAAACGCAAATGAAAAAATCTTAAGGCTCGTACACACCGGGACGCTTTTCGTTTGCGTTTATCTTCGGCGTTTTTCGAGACATTTTTCAGCATTCAAGCCCAAACGATTTTCTCTGGCTTCGAGCACAAGAGCATGCAAAATCACTCCTTGACCTTAGATGGCACACACAGTGGTGCCAAGCTTCTGACACCCACTTGTTACACAGAAGAACAAAAGAGGAAGTTTACACGCTTGTTGTTGGCGATCGGCAAAGCATGGATGGTTCAAGTAGCAGCTCAAGCGATGAAGAAATGATTATTGTTCACCAGTGCAATAAGCAGCTCCACGTTCATATCACCTCTGGGCATCTGCGCTCGCATTGACTGTTTTGCGCTGGAGCGCCTCCAAGGGGTGTTTACTGTAACTTCAGCGGCTCCTTACACGTGAAAAAAAGTGGCAATTTGATTGGTAGAGAAGGTTTTGACGCGGGGCGTCAAAACAAAAAAACGAGCATGAGGCGTTTCTTTAAAAATGACGCTTTTACGCCTAATAATGCGTTGGTGTGCACAATCACATCGGCGCCCTTTATTTAGTCACGAGGCGTCAAGCGTTGACCGAAAACGCGAGCAAAAAACGTCTCGGTGTGCACGGGCCTTTACACATACCTTAGTAACAGTATCGCAGAAAATTTTGATGGTTTAAAAACCTTGACTTTTCCAAACCGCGGTATAACTTGAAAACGGTTATTGTCCCATGCCTAATTACATCTTTATAAAAGTAACTATTTAACAGAAAAAAAACTAAAGCATTATTTTTCTTAAAATAAAAATGCATTTATTTTTACATAAATAAAATATCATAAAATAATTCTACACCAATCTGTACTCTATAAACGTTGCTGTTGGACAAATTTAAGAGACATATAGAAAAGAATTTTATATTTATTGTAAATATAATAACTTCTGTAGTGGAACAATAAAACATGGCAGATGGTTTAGAGACTTCTGTAGGTTTACAGAAGTGAAACTGAAATTGCTGACAACCTGCACCAGCAGCTCAAACTGGTTCAAACTTTTAGAAGACAAAAACGCTGCTGTGTATTATAAACTTTAAAACTTTGCAGATCTTTAACATGTACAAACTGTCAATTTACACACTACATGATAGAGTACAATAGGGGCACTTTAAAAACACGTCTTCTTTTCTTATGACCAGATTTTGGTCAGTCATAGTTTTTGGTATTTCAAGACTGTCAAACCCTAATGAAATACACAATAATTACCTTCACATACCTGTACTTAAGCCGTATGAGGACAATTTATGGTAAAATGCTTTGAAAACCACCATCACAGGAAAATTTTGGAAGTAATTTTCTAAACAGCTTTTACGGCATCTGTCACACTTGGTAGATCAACATGCAGATTACAGGAGAGCAGAGAGTAACAGAGAGCTTCTCAGACCTTTATCTCTTACAGCTTCTATATTTGGAACGAGTACTGTGCCATGACTAGTCCGTGCAACCCTAACACAGCAACCCTAGCGAAGGCTTCACTATGTTAACATCGTGTCAGTGCTCTTGACATATCACTGTTTGTATTAGAGAGCAGGCTATATTTGGACCACACCAGACGAGAAGCTGGGCAAGACCAGAGCTCTTTAAAACAAGGCTGGACAAACTTTAAAAGGAAAGTCTGAATGCCAATTATAGGAAGTTCAACAACAACAACAACGTCAACAACAAAAGCATGTAGAACTGCAGACTGCAGACCCTGTTAACTTCCTGCTTTTCAGCATATGAATTCTGAAACCGAGAATTGTATTGACCTTAAATCAAAAGCTCATTCTTTAAGTTGCAAAAAGAAGCAGGGGGTAAAGAAATCAATCGCGTGAAACAAAAAATCTCATGCCATTTGGTAACAAAACAGATGCCATAAGACACAATATGGAACACTGTTCCTTTAAAAATGCTGTGAATGGGGAATTTTTTGCAGTGTTTAACTTTGTGAGGCACTATAAAATAAATATTTCTTTCCCTAAATACCATTTATCGATTTTTTTTTGGTAAATACTGTTATTTACCTCTTAGTTTTTTTTAGATTAGTACTGAAACATTAACAACTAGTAAAGCAAATACAAATAATTAAAATTCATTAAAAAAATTGATGTTTTTTTTAACAATTACACTTTAAGGAAACCAGTAAAATGTATTTTTATTTTCACTTTTCACTCCTGTAGTTAATATTTAAACAGTTAAAAGACTTTGTGATTGTTCCTTTAAAAAGTTTTATTTTTTTATTTATTTTATTAGTGTTTAATAAAATGTTTTATTAAATACACATTAGAACAATAATAATAGGCCAAATTATGCTTTTGAGGGTTGTTAAAATAAGACAAAGGGTTTTGAATTTATTGTCATACCAGCTTCTTTGGCCCAGTTTACACTGTCAGGTCTTGATGCCCATTTCCAATTTGTTGCTGATTCATCTGATTTTTATTATTTTTTTTGCCTGTCCATTTACACATTCTTTTAATTGTGACCCATAACTGATACACGTGTTTACACTTGTCATACAATTAACGCTGTCGCACATGCATAAAAGCAGGTTCTAGGGTCTGAGCCCCACTAGCCACAATGGATAAAATTGTCTTGCTTTTAGCTCTTTAAAAAAAGCAAAGTTCGCCCCAACTTTAAAATGATTTTGAGGAGGAGGGAAAGGGCCATCATTGCAGCATGTCCTCCACTGACTCATCTCCCTACAGGGCAAGAAGGCAGGTAACTTCTGCTGTCGACCACTGACCACTTTCCTCCTCCATGTTTCCTCTGTTGTCGTTTACCACGTCGGCGTCTCCACACATGCTCTTCCATCTATGTCATTAAGCCGTTGAGAAGTACCACATTGTCGCAAGCTTAATGACGTCCAAAATGGAATGCCTCAATAAATCCGATCTGCCTGTTTACATGATATTTGCATTGTCACCTAACCGTTTTAGTGATGGGAAATTCAGATCATTTTACTGATGAACGAATCTTTTTGAGTCACTTCGTTCAATTTGCCAAAATAACATTAGAATGTTACAAGATGCTTTCAAACACATCAACAATGAGCCCAAACGTTGATCACACTACAAGTTATAACTAGAATACTATTGTACAATGCAGTGCTACTAAGAAAGAGAAAATAATCCTTCATTAGCTCTGCTCACCTCTTCTGGCATGTATTCAAATTTGAGTCGCTCGTTCACCTGACACTGACAGTCCCATACTATATGTGCTTAACCAATGTACACAATCTGAAACACCCATGATTAATTCACCTTTTGAGTCTTCAGGTTTTTGAGTCGTTCGTTCATCACGTGACAGCATATAACTGGATGACTCAACCTGTACAAATGAGCACATGCACAAATGTACGAATGAACGAATCACTCCCTGAGAGGACTCATCATTCTAGAGTCACATAAAAGATTCATTCAAAATGAACGAATCGTTCAAAATGAACAAATTGTTCAAAAACGACCCATCACTAATCTGATTTATTTCCACATATGAAGGAGTCCTGAAACCGATCTCTGAATATCCGAATGCATGTGTTTTTGTTTACAAGGTCATAGAAAAGATCTGTATCACATATAAAAATAAATAAATAAATAAAAAATAAAAGTAAAAATAAAATAAAAAAATCTGAATTGGGTCACATTTAACTGGCAGTGTAAATGGGGCCTTTCATGGCAAAACCAGATCAAAATTTTCTAAATAAAAAAATATACTAATTAATAAATTATTAAAAGATTATAATAATTATTATATATAAATTATTATTATACTTTTTCATAATAATAAAAAACCTCATAAAAAAAATAATATGTGACATAAAAATCTAAAACAGTGTTTACGGTTTTCTTTTGATGAAAATCCTGCCATTTTTGTTAAAATATGACAAAAACATTACAAGCATTGTGCATCCTTTAGCATTTTTAGCAATCATCTACACATATGGAGCACATGCAGAGTTCATAATAACTATAGTTTTTTAGGCATTCTGTAATACTCTACACTAAACAGTACATTTCCGTATTATTACTGGATTCCACAATTTTTAAGTTTTGAGCATAGTAGAAATGACAAGCTTTGATGAAAACTGAAGCACTCGTACCTGTTCTGCTCCTCTAGTTTGGCCAGCAGCTCCACATCATCTGGGCTGAGCTGAGTCGGCGAGGCTGAGGAGGGTGAGGACAGCGAGGCAGTGGATGAAGCCACAGTGGTGTGTAGCGAAGACGGAGTGGCCACCTGACTAGCCATCTGACTCACCGTGTGCGACACTGAGTTCTTCACCCATGAAAGAGTCGAACTCAGCTTACCTGCTACCTTGTCTGTCGCCACCTTTGGGAAGAAAAAGAAAACGGGTTAATTGGCCGATAAACAAAGTGTACAGTTTAATTCAGAAAACAACTTGAAAGCTATATCTTAGTAAACATTTGACATTATAAATTATGCGATCATTATACCTGATTGTAGATAGTATGTGATTTGTCCCAACCACACAATACTTTCAAGGTTCAACTTTAACTTGACGAATATCTAAAATAAATAATCATGTGTCTACAGCGAAAATTAATTGTTGCTTAATAGTTTTTAGATTTTCTTTGTTTTAAAATTTAAGATTTAAAATTAATCTAGACACAAAACACAAGAATTAAATCACAATTAAATCACAAGAATATAAACAGTATTAAATCTAGAAAAATAACATATCAATGTAAAAGCAGGTCCGGTTCACAACGTGTGATATTTAAAGATCTTTTAATAAAAAACAAGCTGTGGTCGGCGCATAAAATGTATATAAATATATCTCATAAAATGCAGCAAAAAGAATATTGGGATTTAGGGCTAGACGATTCATCGAAAAAGTAATCAAAATTCAGAACCAATAATCGATCTAATTTTTCCAGGTGAAATATTTCAATTAATTTATCTACCGTGTGTGGAGTCACATGACCCCCGCTCTGTTAGCCGCACTTTGCAGCCCCATCTGATCTCTGGTCAAGTAGGATGATGAACCCATTCTTGAGCTATACTTCACACTACACTGATGATGATTGGAAGCTGCACCAGAAAAGCCTTGACACGGCATATTTTCCACTACATTAAAATTATTATTTACATTAAAATATTTGTTTACAGAAGATGCAAGAAATGCACTGTTTAAAATATTATTTACAGGAAATACAAGAGTTATTTGATTTAGAAGAGATACTGCTTATTTTCTGCTTTTAATATGAAACTGAAACCCTAAAAATATATATTTTTCCCAAAAGTGAAAGTTATTTATTTCCACTTTTCATAAGAAAAAAGTGTGACTGTTAGTTTTAGGCAATGTGTGTTTTAATTTCAGTTGTTCAATGTTGATGCTCAATAAATACTTATTGATAGTAGATACTGTGCGTTTCTTTCAATTATTTTAAAATCAAGTAATGCACCCTTCATTCAAAAATCTCTCACTTGTAATATGTGAGCGTATTTACTCTACAATACCCTATAAGTAAACTATGAGGGCAAAAAAATATAATTAATTAAATAAACAATCGTTTGTTGATCGAGAATTGTTGAAGATTTAAATAGAGTTTAAATCTTCAATTAATCAAGATTAGCCCAGCCCTACCGGGATTTCTCTTGCTTTCATCACTTGAATTACAGGGGTATCCCAACTGCAGTTTAATAGGTTTCCTTATGTGGTGAATGATTTTGGCTCAAGCCGTGTTTAACAAAAAAAAAATATATTATTATAGAATTTCACACATGGCTTCGTGGGTATGTTCGCTTCTCCACAACCAACTTGTTGCCCTAGTTTACACCCATTTAAAAAAGGGACACGATCTTTTAGACTAACGATCAATGACAAACGGGCTACACTGACAAAAGGAAACTGTATTCATTCTTTACAGCTTCAAGTGCAAAATGGTTTACCAAGTCATTAGTTAGGTGTGTACACTGTAGATTGGTAACCACCGTAGTGTCATTTGTCATTCTACACTTTCAAAAGGCGACCTCTAAAAGGTTTGAACTAAGGAAATGCAGTTGTGTACTTTTCTCTGGAATGACAGGGGTTCAAGCACTGAACCTCTAGTGAAGTGAATGAAATGGTACAAAGCAATGTCAACTGACAGTACAGAAAACCCAAGACGACTGGGAACAGCAGGCCATGACACTGTAACACTAGACCAGTAAGAAACCTCTTCCATCTAGAATTTCCTATGTGCGCTTCATTCTTACCTGAAGACAGAAGTCACCCTAACTGAGTTCCTCCAGAATTCCATAAACAAATCCACAAAAGAAAAAGCAGGCACATCAAAAGTGTATCCCGTCTTCAAATACCATCTCGGCAGTCTTGTAGATTCCAAAGTCACAGCTGTCTAGGTGTCACCTGGGGTCAAAGTGCTCATGTAGCAGAGACAGAGGCAGCTATAAAGTAGACCGAAGCAGCTGTATAAGCTTCTGCCTTCTCTTTTACAGCTGTAGCAGCACTAATTCAAACACTGGAATTCACCCGACAGAGAAAAAAACAATCCTTTTCCTGCAAAACTTGAGTGACGTCTGAGCTCGCCACGTCGAGCTTCGCGACATAAATGAGCTGTAATGATAAACCCAGGGGAAGTCTGCCTCAGTACAACAAAGCAGCTTTCTCATTTGCATGTGGCACTTCTCTGAATCCTCTACAAGACTGATCACGTTTCCTCTTGTGATCTCCATTTCTGACAAACTAAGACCACACGCCCATGCATGGCTTCTGTGGTTTTACAAACCAAAAAGAAAATGTTTTAGTATTCCCCGGCAAAATGCTTAGAAATGACTCAAAGTGGTCAAAGTTGGAAACACCCTTTCTTAGACAGCGTTACAGTCAGAGGAGTGACACAGAAAGAGGCGGAGCAGACAAACCTCAGAGCAAAGTGCAGATACAAATGATTGACAGGTGCGATACAAATAAAATGCATGCAGCTAATATGTCATTTTAAATTATATAATGTTTCATTATTATTATTATATTATAATTATTATTATTATTATTGTAGTTGTTTAATATTATTATTATTATTATTATTATTAATAATAATAATAATAATAATAATAATAATAATAAATAATAATATTATTTGGGTAAGTTTGTTCAAGTCATCAGCTCAAAATTAGCTAATAAGTCACACCCACTAGCCACTTTGGCTGAATGATTTTTTTTTTAAATTGCCAGTGCTGGCTAGTCACTAAAGATTAAAAAGGATAATTTATGACCGTTTGTCAATATGCGTGCTAATGTGATCTTAGAATCGGGAAGTAGCACGACTTACTGTTAAAATAACTGTTCGCGCGAGCAAAAGAAAGCAGGTGAATACTGTTCTCTTTGAAATAAGACAGGACAAAAAGCCATGTTCATGCACCCCTGCTGCTTTCAAGAGCTCAAGATTTTTTGTAAGCAGCAGCAGTTGCCACTTTCACTTTAATCATTCTTTGAATAGATTATTAATGGGCCTCAGGTTAACTGTGATCATCCTTTCATTATCGCACACATTATCATTATATGTTTTTCACCCGTTTTCTTGCTTACAGTTAATTTTATGGTTTAATTATCCTTTACTATAACATGGCTTTAATAGGTGGGTTGGCATTTCTGCATGGAGTTTGCATATTTTCCCCGTGTTCATGTGGGTTTCCTCCAGGTGCTCCGGTTTCCCCCACAAGTCCAAAGACATGTGGTATAGGTGAGCTGGGATGTGGTAAGCTAAACTGTCCGTAGTGTATGTGTGTGAATGAGTGTGCATGGATGTTTCCCAGTGATGGGTTGCAGCTGGAAGGGCATCCACTGCGTAAAACATAGCTGGAAAAGTTGGTGGTTCATTTCGCTGTGTCCACCTCAGATTAATAAAGGGACTAAGCCAAAAAGAAGATGGTTAAATTAATTAATTAATGGTAAATACAACCAAATTTATATTTGAACATACACAAAACAGCCAAGTTTGTCTGTAAAGTGTCTCTCATTAGCTGTACAAATTTTAAGGCGGTTTCAGAATATTATGTGCTACACACACACATCTGAATAATACATTGATATGATTCAGGTGTTTACATGAGTTTCTTCTTGAAAGTTCCTTTTATGATCCCGTTTTACATGTTATAGCACATAATTGGATTAATGTCATTGCGTCACCACGCTATCTACATTTCCACTGCAGTTTCATGTGATTTCTGGTGTTTCATTTTTAACTTGTCTTCTTTAACTGCAGTTTGGCACTTTCACTTTCATTCAGGAACATTTTGTAAATGCCTTTCGTGACAAACAATATATTGTATGAGAGTATGAACTGCTGGATGAGTGTTGTTTTAATGGAATTTGATACCGTACACCATATAGGAAAAAAAACCTCCATATTTCACAACACAGGTGTCTGTGGTACTTCACTGACTCGGTAGGTGCAGTGAAAAGTGTCAAACAGTGTTTAGCTCAATTATCAATGATTCCTTATACAGATTAATCTAATAAAAAAAATAATAAATAAATAAATAGCTGTTTACATAGTAGACTCTAAATCAGAGTATTGTCTTAATCAGATTATTGGTGTCGGATTATTGGTGTCATTGTAAACGTAATCATTGATCCACTCATAAGCTCAGTGTGTTAAATATCCAACATTCGCAAAGAAAAAGAATATCCAACCATGTAAGTATGTTGCCACTGTCAAAGAGTCAATATTGTAATGAAAACATCATTTGGCTAAAGGTCAATTTATCGCGTGACACAAGGCGCCTTGCTTGCACGTATGCGTGCATTTATACTTCTGCATGCTGTTTGTGTTGCTCCGCAATAACACTTACGAAACACTAGCTGGCAGTAGGTTTTTATGTTTCTCTGTGTTTTGGTTCTTCGCGGGTGTTTTTTTGTACAAATTTTTGTACCCTTTAATGTACAAGTAGCTGAAACTCGCTCAATCAGAGGAACTGGCAGACATACAACAACTTTAATCATAAGGTAAACACAAAACAACATTTTCATCTAGAGTTACTTTTTGGGACTGGACACTTGTAAACACTTGCTCCAATGGGTTCCTGCGGCTCTCTTTACCACCCACACTGGTCACAGCTACCAAGCCGACCAATCACAGAGCTTGCGCTACGTGTCGTAGCGACGTTTAGTTACATTTTCTAAGAGGTGTGTGTCAGCGTCAGCCACAGCGAAGTATAAATCAGCCTTAAGCTTTTAACTAAGTAGCTGTTTCCACAACAATGTTTTCAGGCAAAAACAGAAAACTTTTTTGAGGTGGGATATGGGAGCTGAAAATGCATAAATCTGAAAACGAGTTGACAGGTGGAAGTTTTGAAGTTGTAATGTCTGTGTAAAAACCCCAAAATTACAGCGTTTGAAAACGATGACATTAGGCACATGCATAGTATGTGTTTATGGAGACATACATCTGTCGCCTTAACATCTGTGGTCATGAAGTCATTCGAAAGACTGGTTCTAGCATATCTGAAAGACATCACCGGACCTTTGCTGGACCCCCTGCAGTTTGCCTATAGAGCAAACCGGTCTGTGGATGATGCAGTCAACATGGGACTGCATTATACCCTACAACATCTGGACAAACCAGGGAACTATGCAAGGATTCTGTTTGTGGACTTCAGTTCTGCCTTTAATACCATCGTCCCATCACTGCTCGAGCACAAACTGACCCAGCTCTCTGTTCCTAGCTCTGTCTGTCAGTGGATCACCAGCTTTCTGACAGATAGACAACAGCTAGTCAGAATGGGCAAAATCACGTCTGACAGCCGCACCATCAGTACTGGTGCCCCCCAAGGATGTGTTCTCTCCCCACTGCTCTTCTCCCTGTACACCAACGACTGCACCGCAAAAGACCCCTCCGTCAAGCTCCTGAAGTTTGCGGACGACACTACTGTTATTGGCCTCATCCGGAACGGTGACGAGTCTGCATACAGACAGGAGGTGGAGCGGCTAGCTTTATGGTGCAGTTACAACAACCTGGAGCTGAACACGCTCAAAACGGTGGAGATGATAGTGGACTTCAGGAGAAACCCCCCTGCACTCCCCCCGCTCACCATCATGAACAGCACTGTAGCTGCAGTGGAGTCATTCAGGTTCCTGGGCACCACCATCTCTCAGGACCTGAAGTGGGACACTCACATAGACTCTATTGTGAAGAAAGCCCAGCAGAGACTGTACTTCCTCCGTCAGCTGAGGAAGTTCAACCTGCCACAGGAGCTGCTCGTGCAGTTCTACTCAGCTGTCATCCAGTCCATCCTCTGCACTTCAATCACCGTCTGGTTCGCCTCAGCAGCCAAATCTGACCTCCGTAGACTACAGCGAATAGTCCGGACTGCTGAACGAATAACTGGCACTACCCTTCCTACACTTCAAGAACTGTACTCTTCCACAGTGAGTAAAAGGGCTCGCAAAATCACCCTGGACGCCTCACACCCAGCACACTTCCTGTTTGAACTGTTACCGTCTGGCCGGCGCTATAGAGCACCGAGCACAAAAACTGCCAGACACAGGAAAAGTTTCTTTCCTCAGGCCATCTACCTCATGAACAGTTAATATTTCTCCTATTGTGCAGTAAATGTGCAATACTTTCTCACACGCACTTGTACACAGCACCTTATAATAATATACAATGCAATACTTTTCCTTACGCATTTGTACACAGCACCTTATAACAATATATAATGCAATACTTACTCTTTTGCACGCAGCACCTTATAACCTGTATATTTATAACAAATCTGTACATACATTTCAACATCCAGATCGTTGGACTGCATCTCTGTTTAATGTCTATTGTCTTTTATAATATTTATTCTGTGTTGTCACTTGTCACTTTATGTACACTGGAAGCTTCTGTAGCCAAAGCAAATTCCTTGTGTGTGTGAAGCACACTTGGCAATAAAATTGATTCTGATTCTGATTCTGATTCTGATACACCCCAACAATGGTGGACTATATGATCATTTTGTTACTCAAGCATTTGCTAAAGCTTCATGCGTGTGGATTTACTTCAAATTACAACCATAAGCAGAGAAGCATCATACGCACGGACTTTCGCGCCACGTTAACCAATTAGGAGTTTGCTCTTGTGGGGGTGTGATTATGACGTAGCGCTTGTTGTTGGTGTCCAGGGGAAAAATTCTCCTGCCGACACCGACAACAGTTCATCATACTGGGCTTGGTTCAGTCAGAAGCACCGCTGAAAGCTTCCAACATCCAGGTTCAGTTTCTGGAGGAGTTTATGAGCTCACAGAGCTCTGTGCATCTCTGAAATAATCTAGTGGACTCAGATACAGCTCCAAACGAATCAACGCTGTTTTTTAGCCTTCATAAAGCACATTAACACAGTTATTCTCTCTATAAAACCCCTGTTAGCCATTTAGCAATAAAGCTACAGTCACCCATAGACAGAAGCCCTGCCCATCACGCGAATCCGCGTCTTTTCTCAAGTCAATTTGACGCACGAATGAAGCGGATTTGACGTACGAATGAAGCGGATTTGTACGCGCGAATGAAGCGGATTTGTACGCGC
>CAIGQQ010036459.1:242001-291995 GCA_903798035.1 Danio albolineatus | reverse complement strand
TTATTTCTAAATGGATTGTTAAAAATTATTCAATAGTTATGGAATGATATGAAACATTAAACTGTGATTTTTTTTTTTTTTTGCTGCATCTCCTAGCCCTATAATCATTGCTTTATGCTCTTTATCAAGAACTTGGATGGACATGGTTTGTCATTGGGGTTTTGACTAACTCAAAAAAAGTCTATGTTCATTATTTTTTTATTAAGTATCATTAAACGGTGATTTTAATCTTTACCATAGACATCAGTGTTCATATCTGAACTATATGTTTTCCCAGTACTTTTGTGCTGTTTGATTGCTTAAAACTATAATATTATAAGAGATAAAACTGGCCTAAAGACTGAATCTCTTTCATAGTCCAATGCAGATTTAAATGCAGGCTAAACAAGTTGCGACCGAAAACACTTTTAATAACCTGAAAGTGCCACCACAACTTCTTCGATCATGGTTATTTTTTACATAAACATGGGATCTGAATGACGCAGATCTCTCCATGATCGTTGCAAATGTAGAAATAATTAGGTGAAAAAAAAAGTTATTAATCTGAGGGTCACATGCATTCTGAATTGTGGATTGTGACCCGAACGGATCACAGATCATGTGATCAGTTAAACCCCTACTGATTGGTCTGTCGAATCCCAACAGTTTCATGTAAAAGCATCCAGTTTGGCTTAATATTTACATTAACGTTCAAATTAAAATGCATGTGAATATTTGTGTTATGTTTAATGTAGTATGTATATTGCATAACCAAGTTCATCTAAATGGGAGAAAAAAAAACTCCTCAAATAAACATCTCACAGCACAAATCATGCAAGTCACATTTCTGCTTTTGACTTCCTTTGCTGTAAGCTGTGCCAGAAAGCTTAAATTTCATCTTTCCATCAAAATGCACTTTGCATAAACAGCAGATGATCACTTCATGTATAGTCGATGAGTTCTCTCGTGGCCCAGATGGCCTGCTCCCATATTATGTCAAATTAAAGCACTGATTTACAAGCACAAGTGTAGGACAAATTGCAATGGAATGTCTAAAGTCTTCAAACCACACAAAGTTTAATGATGTCCTTTGTAAGGGCTAGCAGCAGGTGGCCATTTCACAGGTAGCATCTTATCTATTGATCTTCTACAACAGCAATCACAAATCAAAGCTGCATTTCTTGATTTACATACTGTTTGTCAAAGGGAATGATAATGAGAGGCTAACAAAAATGTAATACTGAGAGATTAAAAGGTGGCTGTCACTGATAGTTAAAAAATTATTTACACTGTGCAAGACAAGCCAAAAACTTTGCTTCAGGATATGCTGCTAAGCAGATTTATTTTTGTGACATTATGACTTTATGCTCTTTTTCTTGGGTCAGCACTTTGCTGTGAGGAAATCTACAGGACTACTGCCTGGCAAGAAATTCCCTCCGTCATGCAGACTGAGATGTTAACGTATTCTTAAGAAAGAGAAAAATGCTTATCTGGAAAGCAAAAGTTCCACTTTTGACCATTTCCAAAAGCAGTCAATGACTTTCAAACTTTCTATCAGATTTCTCATGTGGTTAAAAGTATTTTAACAGTTACAAATAACAACATAGGCTAATCTACTGCCTACTGATCTAACTGGTAAATATTACAGCAAGTGCTGTTAGAGTGCTCTAGCCAGACAGGATTTATACTTTGCTGTCTAAAATTGGTTTGGTCTGAAAGCAAAAAAAAAACACAACAAATTAGCATAACATTCAAACTAGGTATTCAGGTATGGCTTGTAGGATGGAATAGTTGATATCTTAACGCCCCATTCACACGAGGCTTCAGCGTCAACGCTTGACAGAGGGCATGTCTGAAGTTGGGGCTGACGAGGCCGTCATAGCAGCGTCAGCCAATGAAATTAGTGAACAATCGGCTACTGTCTGGGCTGGTGTATTTGCATACAGCGATCCGATTGGCTGACGCTTCCACTGGCGCTTGAAAAGTTGTGAAAGTCCCAACTCCTGCAACGAGCAACGCCACTGAAGCGCCGCAGACGGATCCACAATGCAGTTCGCCTGACGTCACCCATTCAAAGTGAACGGGAAGCGTTGACGCTGATGCCCCGTGTGAATGGGGCGTAATAGAACCATTTAATTAATAAATATAAAGACTAAAGTATGATGCACCAGTACGGTGTATAGGTGTGTTATTATCTCTCTAAATGTCCATAGGATATTGTACACAGAAAATCTGGAGATTGTGAAAGGCTAGTGATTTTTCCTGAATGTACACACCATTGTATATTTCATTTGTTATTAACACACTCCACCTATTTTATATACCTCACATGGATATTATTTAATTTTTTATATTACATATTTTAGGGGTGGGTGGTACAACCAAAATTATAATACACAGTATAAATAATTCTATTTCATTATTTCTTTATATAGTTTTTCACTTTTTTTAGACATTAAGTACAGTAGGGCTATATAGGAAGGTTTATATAGGAATATTGGATCTTTACCTACATTTTAAAAACGTATTTTGGCTAAGATGATCTTGATATATTTTCTGTTAGTATTTTGTGTTAATTTACAAAGTCAAGTTTAAGATTTTCACTCCCCATGCTATCTTCTAACTTAAATTAATTAGCTTCTAACTTAAATTAATAATAATACACTTTTTGTACATCTGATTTACATCTAATACACATCAGATTTTTACTTTTTTTCTTTTTTTTTTCAATTTAAATTGTTTGGGTTTGCAGCCCCTGAAACATTTCTCATGTAGAAAACACCAGGAAACAGTGGGGGATGCTTGGGAGCAATGATGCAAAACAAAAAACATTACTAAAGTAGATACTGAATTATTATCTACAGTATATGATCAGTGTCTATAAGTCAATCCTTTTTCTGTATATTCTGATCAATATATTAAACAAGACTAAGCAGGGCTCAACAATAAGGACTGCCCGATGGCCCGGGGCCAGTGTGAGAGACACTCGGGACAGTAGACAGGATCCTTACTAGCCCAATCCGGCCAGTGCTGCTGTCACTAAAGGTTAATTTGCCTGCGACTATTTGTCAATTGTGTGCAAATACAGTCTTAGAATCAAGAAAGTTTTGCTTTTAAGCCTTTAAATGCTACCTTCTCTGCGATGTCGTAAAAACCATATTGCTTTTTTGATTTATCTGATTGGATGTTGTGAGCATATGATTTTTTTCTATAACCTGGTTATCAGTACAGAGGAGAGACGGCAACAGCATCAAATTTTGAGGCTAAAGGAAAAGGTCTGTTTCCAATGTCTTGGAAGCAGACATTTACGTTGATACAACACGACAAAAAAATAAAATAAATAAATAAATAAAAATCAAGTGATGTTTAGCACAGTTTGCTATCAGTTTGGCAAGTCAGCCACCTTATGTTAAATAATTTAGAACTGCAACATAACACCTGCACGTTTTTTAAACTCCTCTTTTTGTTTTGCTTATTACACATTTATTAACATTAATAATATGTAAATTCTAGATTCACAGATATTAGTTTTGACACATTATTTAAAATATGTGGCTATCAAAATAGCTATTAACTTCTTTTCTGGTGGGGCCAGTGACAATTTTGACAGGGCAAGTAAAAATCTACACTACTGGCCCGATCGGACCACTAGAAAAATATCCTTAGCGTTGAACCCTGCTAAGCCTTTTTTGACATACATTTATATAATTTGAGTATTTTATTCTAATTGTCCTTGTGGTATGCAGTGAATCAGTCATGTAACAGGACAGGTATTAGGATCTAGAGGAGGCTGTTAGTCTGCAGAGCTATATGGTAGTGACTTGCTGTTTAACTTACTGAGAGATTCTGTAGTACACTGCACTGCCTTGTAATTGATTTTTTAAAAATAGCGTGCTGTTCATTTGGTGTTCCTATACAACCACTGTATCAACAGTCTTGGTGCTGGAGCACATGACATCAGGCCCTTTTTCCGCACATTTACTTTTTTCAACTGCAGGTGCTCAGAGTTTAGAACTCTGGGCACATAAACAGTATGCAAAATGCTGGCTCGCCAAAGGAAACCGTTTTTTAAAAGCCTCTTCATGACCGCAAAAACACATTCGGTGTGATCAGAGCTGAATGACACATCATTTCAGACTGGACAAGGGAAATGGAGGAATTGCCGCCTAGCTGCAACTACAATCAACAAGGTCACATTTGTATTTGCTACAATCTAAATAAAACCTAACAGAAACGTTGCAACCACTGTAAACTATAAACTGATCCCCCAATTCTGCATAACATTCAATGTACTGCAGATATTTTTAATAATCTCATGAATGCTCATTTTTCCTTGCATATGCTGTGTGTTTAGCATGTATGCCATATGCTTACTCAATGACCAATAAGATATATTGATTTAAAGGATTATGGACAATTAATCGACTGACTTATTCTAAGGGCAGTTGAAAAACCAACTACGTTGCCGGCTTGCTTCTGGTCTTATCTGCACAAAAACAAAAGCTGTGATTGAGAACATCAAATAAAGGGAGCTCTTTATGCACCCGCATAAAAGGACACACCTTTCCACACACCTTTTCACAGAGGGCAGTAATCTGTTTTTCATTCTACAAAGGGAAACTGGAAGACGAAATGCACACAAAGCATTTAGAGCCATTATCACAATGATCACTCACATTTGCTCGTGTATATATCTGATAATCTATTAATCAATATAGCTTGCAAATATTTGAGAAATTACAGCAGACTTCTTTGTGTTCCTTCATGACTTGAATTGTTTACTTCAATTGTTGTTTCCACTCTCAGATTCATTACTGAATAACCAATCAGAGCACTATGTTCTACATGCAGAATCGAACTCAATCCGACAATAATCCGATGGGAGGCGATGTGTAGACCAGTGTTTCTCAACTGGTGGGACATTTTTAGTGGGTCACGGAGTGTGTGGTCAAAAAAAATAAATATTTAATTTATTTTGCTCATACCGGACTTTTATTTTGAAATGCGGTTCAGTTTAGTTCGTGAGAATTGAAGATTTCTTTACCCTAACCACTGTTTACAGTATTTGTTGTTTTTACGTTGTAATATTTCTATAATTTGATACATTTTGTTAAATGACAGCAATAAAATATTGATTATTTGTTAAATGATTTATCTGTCACTACTTGTGTGTGTTAACAAATAAATACAAATTATAATTCCTAAAATTATAGTTTCTAAGAATTTGGGTCGCAACTTTATGACCATGTAAAAACGTGGGTCCCATGGCCAAACCAGTTGAGAACGACTGGTGTAGACCACACCAAACCAACTAGCCGAATTGACTCTGACTGACAAAGCCCAACAACTGACTGTCAGCTTGGTGTGTCCCAGCATAACAAAATCCTACAACATGTGGTGTAGATCCGAGCAGTAATAAAACTGCTACTCTCAATTTTGTTTTTTATTGTTCATTTGTAAATCATGTGATTGTGAACCAAATTTGCATGATTAGAAAAAGTCTAAAAATACACTTGCCTATGAATCTTCCCATCACAAAACAAAGAATCAGGAAAGTTGATAAAAGAGATAAAACAGCAGGTGTGAAATGGAGGTTGATCTGATCAACCAAAATGCAAAGTACCAGGAATAAACATCACAAATGAGAGAGAGAACAAGACAAAACCATGAGGTTCTGCAAGCGATCGTCCTCTAGTCTAAAGGAAACGGTGTGCCAGCAATGAATAGTCTAAGGATTTGCTGCTGGTTACAGGCAAAATACAACAAAGCTAAGTAAAGAAAAGAAGAAGAAAAAAGCACTACCAGACAAGAAGCGTTCCAGAAGGCGAGTAGAGACAAGTCATTTGGTCACAAGATTTCAGCTACAATCTCAAGCAACCAAACTTTACACCCACAAGCCACCACTAACATATCCACTGTCAAGAAAAATCACACCCTTCCACTTCAAGTCAACATCAAGCATTAACATTTTCAACAAAACACTCAAGCTCTCTTCCAGGAGACTGTAGGAGGCATTTAAGATTATCAGCTTGAAAAATCAAGGAAATCTATCATATGACTGACAAACATACCTCAGGTCGTACTACAGTCCATTTCCTGAAACTGCATATTCCAGTAAAGCGCTGCTATAGCACATAGCAGTGCAGTTTGGTATACATAGAATAAGAAGGTTCGGCTCACAACTAAAGTGGATCAGCAGTGATCAAGGAGGGATCAGCTGTAATCACTATAAAGCCAGAGTTAAAGGTCCAGTGGTTCACGTTTTGCTCACAGTTCTAAGCAACCTTGTTGGGGTCAGAGGATGAAGGTAAGAAAAAGCAAGTATCTAAACTGCAGGGAAAACTCAAGACTCCTATAGAAATCACATCTCTTTCAAAAAAAATACATTAACAGCAAGGACATTATAATTAAAGGAAGGAGAGAAAACCATCAAAGAGATTGGCAGTCTTCCTAAAGCCACTGATTAACTAATGCACTACCCTGCATGGCCCTTAAAATAGCATATGTTTACATTAGATTTTATTTAGTCAAAATGACTAAAATAGTTTTATTCAATTGTACAACAGATAATACCGAAAGAATTTCTAAAATGTCTTAAGGCCATTCACACCAAGGAGAACAGCTATAGTGATGGGGCAGAATAATGATACATAGGAAAAATATCATGAGAATCATGCTCAAAATATTTTTTTTAGCTGATGAAAAACTTTGACAATCAAAATCCAGCCTGCATTAAACAGCTTGAGCAAAACAAAACTGCAGCATGCACTTAAAATAATCAGAACACCACTAATAAATGTGTAATTGTTTATGTAAAAAGACCTTCAGTCAGCCCTGAAACATTTATGAGATCTTGGACAAAACACATTTATCTTTCATTAGATTTAAAACATGTTCAACTTTGAATCAGTTCAACACTAGAAAGTTCTTAACATGCATGTATAATCAGTTTTATTTAGGTAACGCAAATTTTTTTTTTTAACTGAGATCAGTGTTCATCCTGAAGACACTTCTTTCATGTTATTTATACGAGCTTACAACATAAATGTTTCTTTTTCTCATTTATCTTTTTATATATTTTGCATGACAATATCACAACAATAAAAAGTCTTTTTTTTACATATTTGTCCACCCTTTGCATCAGATCGTTGGGATTCTTGAAGCTTGATTGGTGCAAAAGTCAGTGGACTAAATGTGCTGCTTATTGTGATCAGACTCCTCTAGTTTCCTCTTATCAGTGCATGCTGGGTCTCCCCCATAGGTCTCACCCCACCCTAGACATCTAACGTGGCACTGTGATCCATGACAATGTTGTGACCAAATGCACGTGCATTAACCTCTCATGACCTGTCGTATGTAATGACAATAGTGGACCTGTTATTCAAAACTCAAATAAATAACTCTACAAATAACAAATTCACTGCCAATTCTATAACCAATCGTGCATCTCAAACCATCCGCTATACAGTGTGTATTTGCAAGATTAGCTATTATTTTAGCAGTTAGCTAAATTGGCAATATATGAGAGATTGAATTAAAATAACCTATATGGAATTATAATACGTTATGCATACATGCTCACCCGTGTTAGCTGTGTATTATTGAGATGTCTGAGGCTAAAGGAGTTAGCAGAGATGGCTAACGGACAGTGTACAACTCAAACTCTAATCCTGGGGCTGTTTTAAGAGTCTAAAAACTGACAACTGTCTAATCTTATTTAGATGTTAAAACGGTGTTTTAGTAACTGTCAAACAACTGAATAAACTGAGCTTGTACAACTATAAACACAACCACAACAAACAACGAACGCTGGTCGGTGTTCCTCTCCCTACTGCAACAGGCACAGACACACACGCATAGTGGGTTAAAAACCGTCTCAAACTGTTTACCTTGAAGTCTTTTTCAGTTCCAGGGGTTTAAGCTAAATATTAACTTTCCATAGAGCGAGGTAAAGTTGCATAACCTTGCACACACGCGCACGCTGAGGGTTCAAGCCCGACGTCAGCGGTCAGTTTTCACACTGGGGCAGGATTTCAACAGTCCAGTCCATAGAGAGGCTGAATGTATAAAGGCTGTGTTTGCGCAGATAGCAAGGCAGTTCCCGCAGCTCCTCCAGCAGTCACTCATTGCCAGCAGAAGACGGGCTATGCGCTGGACATGACGCATGCGTACACATGCGCTGTCTGCATGACTTACCAGCTCTCTACCACCCTCTGCTGCGAACAGTAACCTACATGTAAACACACGCTCTTACCAACAAAATAAATACATCAAAAACACTACAGTGTAAAAAAAACAGCAGCAACAACTACATTTAACATTCCCAATGTCAAAGCTGAAATGTGTTATACACGTTTATTGTGCATCTTCATGCTAATGGATGGTTGATGTAAGGATGCAATTCAGAAAGATATCCTTTTTATTTTTAGGAAGCTTGAGAAACAAACTGTAGCTATTTCATAACAGTCATTCACATTACACTCCCATAAGCAAAATTAGGTCATAAAGCTTATATTTTAATAACATCACAACATATAAGCTAATCAAATTCAAGACAGTTCAATGTAATGTATTTGTATCTACAACAATAATTTCCCATTTATGATGAAATATTGTAATGGTTTTTTTTAAGTCTCCAGGTTTATCTTGTCATTACAGCCAGAACGTTCCACTGTTTTTGTTTTAAGTGATAGCAACCCATGATGTAGATCCATTCTCTTTGACATTTTGTTAAAATAGACTGACCTTGTGAAATGAATAGGTCTGATATTTGAATAAACTCACCATTAGATGGCTAGGTCATTTCCAAAATGTAGATATCCTTTAGAAGTCAGCGACTAGACAAGCAGTTCCGATACATGGATGGTAAAAGATGTCACACAGCAACTAACTTTTCTGGTTTTCCTTGGTTGTGCTGACGTTGATCTCATTTCGTTCTGATGTAGGACACACCTTTCACTCTCCAACAATGCATCACTGACGCAGCAATCCAGCCTATTAGAAGTGCATTACGTGGAATCTATTATAAGCACAAAAAGAGAATTACTTTCTCTATGTAAGGAGGTTAATGGCATCATATGTTAAGGTGTGTCCACAGAAATCAGGGCATCAAAATAAACAACAAAAAAATTAATTAATTAAGGAGGATTTTGTAAAAAAAAAAGAAAAAAAAAGAAAAAAGAAATGTAACTAAAAATAACTGCTCAACAACTCATAGTCATGACCACGGTTTATGCAGTTTCATCACAATATCTCCATATCTCAGATTTCATATTATGAATAAGTGTTTAAACCATTCATTCATTCATTCATTCATTTTCTTTTCGGCTTAGTCCCATTATTAATCTGGGGTCGCCACAGCAGAATGAACCGGCAACTTATCCAGCATTTGTTTACGCAGTGGATATCCTTCCAGCTGCAACCCATCTCTGGGAAACATCCATACACTAGGGAAAATTTCGCTTACCCAATTCACCTGTACCACATGTCTTTGGACTTGTGGGGGAAACCGAAGCACCTGGAGGAAACTCACGCAACCACGGGGAGAACATGCAAACTCCACACAAAAATGCCAACTGACCCAGCCGAGGCTCGAACCAGCGACCTTCTTGCTGTGAGGTGAACGTGCTACTCACTACGCCACCATGGCGCCGTGTTTAAACTATTGTCATGTAAATAAATGTTTTATTTATTTTAAAATAACATTTAAATGAAAAAATAAACAATTAAAACAATGCAGCAATATTAATATTTGATAATATTAACATAAAAACATTAATTTTTTTATCTCATCGTGAAGAAAATGAATAACATCAAATAGCTTTTACAAATAATAGCACCCACTTAATATCCAGTTATTGCAGACAACAATAAAATAAAATAAAAATACTAAATTTGAATTTAGTTATAATTATTTAAAAAACTGAACAAATAAATATATCTATTATAATCTATATAGGATTTGTACATTGGATAAGACATGCAATGGTATTCATATTTTAGAACATAGGTAAATATTGTTTTCAACTGCTTAATTTACACGTTAAAAGACGAATAAATTGGTTACAATTGTGTAAACCTGAATAAAAAATTATTATTATTATTATCATTATTATTCATTCATTTTTCTCATTCATTTTCTTGTGGCTTAGTCCCTTTATTAATCAGGGGTCGCCACAGCGGAATCAACCGCCAACTTATCCAGCATATTTTTACGCAGCGGATGCCCTTCCAGCCGCAACCCATCTCTGGGAAATATCCATACACACACATTCACACACATACACTATACGGACAATTTAGCCTACCCAATTCACCTACACCACGTCTTTGGACTGTGGGGGAAACCGGAGCACCCGGAGGAAACCCACACAACCACGGGGAGAACATGCAAACTCCACACAGAAATGCCAACTGACCCAGTGACCTTCTTGCTGTGAGGCGAACGTGCTACTCACGCACCCATTATTATTATTAATATTATTATTATTATTATTATTATTATTACTAATATTATTATTATTAATCATTATTATTTTTAATCATTGTTATCATTATTATCATTATTATTATTATTAATAATAATAATAATAATAATAATAATAATAATAATAATAATAATAATAATGGGTGCCACGGTGGCGCAGTGAGTAGCACGTTCACCTCACAGCAAGAAGGTCACTGGTTCGAGCCTCGGCTGGGTCAGTTGGCATTTCTGTGTGGAGTTTGCATGTTCTCCCCGTGGTCGCGTGGGTTTCCTCCGGGTGCTCCGGTTTCCCCCACAGTCCAAAGATATGCGGTACAGGTGAATTGGGTAAGCTAAATTGTCCGTAGTGTATGTGTGAATGAGAATGTATGGATGTTTCCCAGAGATGGGTTGTGGCTGGAAGGGCATCTGCTGCGTAAAACAAATGCTGGATAAGTTGGCGGTTCATTCCGCTGTGGCGACCCCAGATTAATAAAGGGACTAAGCCGAAAAGAAAACGAATGAATGAATGAATGAATGAATGAATAATAATAATAATAAAATCAAATTAGAGGCATAATTGAAAAAATCTATTATACACAAACAAAAATTGTTCATTCATTCATTTAGCTTAGTCCCTTTATAAATCACAGGTCGCCACAGGGGAATGAACTGTCGTAGAATTTGTAAATATGTTTATATTTGACTATTTATTTTCATTATAGGCGGTCAGATTTGACCAAAAATTGTAATTAATTATAATTAATATTCTAATTTGTAATGTTTCTAATTTATTTGTGTAGTTTAACTGGCAGCTTGAGAAAAGTCCTAAACATTTAAAAATAGCTAATATAAAATACAGTATAGTATATCACAGACACCCTATAAACACACAGTATAGTCACCTATATCACAGACACCTTATAAACACACACACACTCACATTGACTCACATTGGCATTTAACACTTACTTCTTTTTTTATATATTATTATCTGTTTTTGTCCTGTCTCTGTAATTCTGTTGCACTGTAGAAGCTCTGTTACGAAAACAAATTCCTCGTATGTGTGAACATACCTGGCAATAAAACTTTCTGATTCTGATTCTGATTATAAGGCTTACAGTTAGACAACTAAACTCCACTCCGTCTTGCGAAATAAAGTCAATTGTTCTCAGAACTAAATTTCCACAACTGTACCTTCTTAACAAACAAACATCTTTTCCCTCATATTGGTAATTATACATCCAATGAGCAGGTGTCGCTGTGCTTACTGTGCGTATTTACCGGGCATGCGCACATCATTCTTTCTTTTTCCCGTTGCAGCGGAGTCTAAACTCCCCAGTTTGGCTCCTGGCTCCGGCTTAGGAGACTAAAAAGTCTACAAAATGGTTAGTACGGCACTGTAATACTTTTACCATTGTGTTCCCTATAGATCCATCGTCTGTTTGCGACCCTTAATATATGGTGTGATGGCCGATAATAAAAGGATGGTTCACGATTTTCTCAGAAAGACCGAGTTCAAACGTGGCCTTATGGCTGATTTCAAGCCCTTCCCACATGTTTCTGAGAGAGGCAGGCAGTAGTGAATCTCTGCAGGGTTTTAAAAACCTTTTCCGCCACGTCTCACGCTCTCAAAAAGTTGTGTAGAATTCAACACTTAAACGAGCTGTTGCGTTCTTTAATGCTAACATGCTATACCTGCTGCGTTAAAGTGGAGGCCTCCTGAACGTTTACTCTCCATTGGAAGTCTTCATTTTAGGGAAACTATTATTATTATTTACGCTACGCCTGCACTGCGGATACCTTTTTCAAAATACTGTGTTGTCTTTCAGGGATTCGTTAAAGTAGTGAAGAACAAGTCCTACTTCAAGAGGTACCAGGTGAAGTTCAGGCGAAGGAGAGGTAAATGCAGAATTGTAGTAATGTAACTTGTAGAAAGTCATAAGATTGATTTTAGTTTTCATTTTCTTTTGTTCTTTTTTGCTTCACAGAGGGAAAAACTGATTATTTTGCCAGAAAGCGCCTGGTCATTCAGGACAAGAACAAGTACAACACACCCAAATATAGGATGATTGTCCGCTTCTCCAACAGGGACATCGTTTGCCAGGTTGGTTAAGAGCTATTCTTCATTTGCACCTTGATGCATTGAGTGTAAATGCAGCAGGATTTACTGAAAAGCTTCAGTACTTAAATGGGTTGCTCTATCAAATATTCTGCTTCTCTCTCGCTTTGTTTAAATATACATGTAGGTTTTGAATTGTTGACAGTCAAATGTGATGCTTTTGTTTTTCAGATTGCCTATGCCAAGATCGAGGGTGACATGATTGTGTGTGCAGCATACTCCCATGAGCTGCCCAAGTACGGCATCAGTGTGGGTTTGACAAATTATGCTGCTGCCTACTGCACTGGGCTGCTTCTCGCCCGCAGGGTGAGTTTCAATTATGCCTCTAATTTGTTTTTTGTTTTATTATTTTATTTGTTTTATAATTTTTACAAAATTGTGACCAATTTATTTGTCCTTTTTAATGCAAAAATTAGTTGATCAGTTGAAAACAATATTTACCTTTGATCTAAAATATGAATACCAATGCATGTCTTCAATGTACAAATCCTCAGTTACTTGCCATACTTTTCTGTGCATGTACCAGTTGCAGTGCGTCATTAAAGCTCCAGCATCAATTAAAAAAAAAAAAGATTTCTGGATTTGAAAATGACTGGATTTGTCTATGTTGGGTGCATTTCATGGATTTGGGGAAATAATTTTTGTTGCTATTATTATTTTAAGAACTAAAATGGAAGGCTAGGCATGTCTAGAAGTAACTATTTTTCTGACAAAATATTTAATGCTGCCACTAACAGCTGTAATATGGCACTTATCAGTGCATCGAAAAAGTAAACCTGAATTTTAAAACTTTTGAATGGGTTTCACAGCTTTGTTGTAGTTAACGTTTATATTATTATTATTATTATTATTATTATTATTATTATTATTATTATTATTATTATTATTATTATTAATGTTTATTATTATTATTTTTATTTTTTTTAAGTGGTGGTCAAGTAAATTCAGAACTGCAAAATTGTGGTTTCCACTAATTCTGTTTTACTGGTGACATGATTCAATAACAGATTGTATTGGGACAATGTCTTATGTACACCCTTAATGGAACTGTCCATCTTGTACAGGCGTTGCATCAAATTTATGGATTAAATATTTAATTCTAACAGAAATGGAGAACTGTTGAATTTCAGAGACCATATTTAGTCAAACAGGTTGAAGTTATTCTAAATTAGAATGCAGAAATGATCATCTGCAGCATCTATATAATCAGGAAGTACTTTTTTCATATTGCAAAGGTATGAGAAACTTCCCACCTTTAACAATCTCAGCTCAAAGCTCACCTTTTTTTGTATTTTATTTTTAAACCGCCTTGAAAATGTTAGTCATCCTATTTAAAGTAGCTTTTATTTGTTTCTAGGCTTGAAAGTTATTCAGCAACATTTGTACTCACAGAACTAGTTAAATGTAAGCTGTCACGCTTACCGTTTCATACTTGTAGTAACGAGTTGTTGATCTGCTGAGATTATTACATGTTGCTATAATTTGCCGCCACTCATGGATTCTCTTATACAGTCTTATGCTTAAGTTATGAATTGTTTGTTTGTTTTTACTGATTTTCTTTTAAAGCTCTTTATTGCAGGCTAAATATTTGTTAGACAGTGACGACCATTCAAATTGTATAAATGCCTAAGAGGACAACACCAGTCAAATATATTAGTAGCTGCTCTTACCAGTAACAACAAAACAGTAAATAACTTTCTGCTAGTCAGTCATGTAAACCGTATCAAATCTTTATGGGTTTTTCACCTTTTTTTTTTTTTCTTTTCTTTTTTTTCTTCCTCCCCTCTTCTCCCCAGTGAATGAGCTTTATGTATTGTTGGTAATTGCACTTAAAATGGGGAGTAAAAAGTTCAGTGTGTCATTGTAATGTTTGCTTATATGGGACCTAATAGAAATAATTAAGGCCGAACTTGAATCTAGGGTAATTGACAAAGGCAGAAAGGTAAACTAACTGTTATCTCTTACAGCTGTTGAACAAGTTTGGCCTTGACAAGGTGTACGAGGGCCAGGTGGAGATCACCGGGGATGAGTTCAATGTGGAGAGCATTGATGGACAGCCAGGAGCTTTTACCTGCTACCTGGATGCAGGCCTGGCCAGAACCACTACTGGCAATAAGGTGTTCGGTGCCCTGAAGGGGGCAGTAGATGGAGGTCTCTCCATTCCTCACAGGTAGATCAAATTTCTTGATGCTTTTTTATTATAATTCTGTCGTCTTGATGATGACACCACTTGAAACTGAGCAGCTGTTATTTCAGTTGTTCCACTGATGTGAATTTCAAGACGGGACTGATTTCAAGACAAGTTTGCATTTAAAAAAAAATAAATAAAAACAATCACCAAAATTCTGCACAAGCTGCTTGTTAGTTAATAAAATGTAGTACTTTTTTTTTTTTTTTTTTTTTTTTTAAATAAAGCACCAAGAGGTTCCCAGGTTATGATGTTGAGAGCAAGGAGTTCAATGCAGAGGTTCACCGCAAACACATCCTGGGCCTGAACATCGCAGAATACATGAGACTCTTGATGGAAGACGATGAGGAAAGCTACAAGAAGCAGTTCTCTCGCTTCATCAAAAATGGTGTTACCGCTGATTCCGTAAGTGCTTTTTGTTTGTTTGTTTTCTCTCCACTTTCTCAAACTTTGCATTTGCTCTTGCAAGTAGACATTTTTTCAATGATGAATAAAATTGTTTTGGATATTTAAGGTTTCAATACTCCCAAAATGAGATTTTATATGCCTCTAACCCAGAGGTGCTCAACCCTGTTCCTGGAGATTTTCTCTTTCTGCAGAGTTTGATCAGACTTCCAACAAAGTAGGATCTGATGGAGTACTTGATATTTTAAGTCAGAGTTTAAAAAAAAAAAATCAGGGTTGCAGTTAACTCTGTGAGAAGGTTGATCTCCTGCAACACGGTTGGGCACCCCTTTAACCTTATGCCATCCCATATCAAACAAACATTTTTTTATATGTATGTATGCATACATGTGACAGTTATTTGTATACATGTACATCCCAAATCCATGATGTTTTTCAGTATAATTTTCAACACTTGCATGTGTGTGTTTTTTTTTTTTTTTTTTTTTTTTTTTTGGGTTTTTTGGTTAACACAGTTTTTCCACTGTTTTAATCATTCTGAAATGCCTTAATGCAAGTTATTTCGACGACTGACTGATGTTGACTAACACAGGCTATTTCACAAGGCTGCATTGCCAAACAATATCACTTTCAAAACAAGAGCACCTGACGACCAGTACAGCATTTTATAAATTAATATTTCTAGATTGACAAACTGGTGTGATTGATACTGACCAGTATCAAAACAATATCCTGAAACAATAGGCACAGCCTGTCGGAGGGCCATTCATCAGTTTCTGCATGGCCAAATACAGGAGTTCATTAGTTTCAGCTCATTAGTTCTAGCATTTTGCATGCTTAAAATCAGGATTGATCGAAATGCTGTGTACGAGCTGCCTGCGTCTGTGCGGTGTCTAATTCTAGAGTTGAACTACTTCGAAACAACAATATTACTCGGGTGTATAGACTTTTTTTTTTAATTAATAAGCCTGTTTAAAAATTTGGCTTAACCCTCTAAGACCGGCGAGATCAAAGACGTTATACTTTCAAATCAAGCCCAAAACAGTCTCCTGTTGCAATGTTTTCATTCTTTAATGAGTTTACACAAATAGCCTAAAATGTTTACAACAAAAAAAACACTTTATTACATAGCACGCGTTTGCAAGTGTGTTTAATAAAGGTTGTTATTGGTTGCTATGTATGTGATGTAATTACCTCGTGTTCACTGTGAACCTATCAGGTTGTCTCACGTGGTGATGTCACTCAGCGCGCTGTTTGATATACTTAACATGCACGCGCTTTACTATGTATGTGTGTGCACTCTTCTCGTAGCGGTTTCACTTTATCCGTGTCGGAACATCATAATTTCTTTCACACACACATGCACACAACACACACACATCCACATTTACACATACAGGCACAATATCAGACACACACATACACACTGGCATGTAGTCGTGACCGCACAACAAACAAAAAAATAGTCTGATGTTTTGGAGTTATAACTCGCGTCAAACAAGGAATTCTCCGACTCATCATCTGCTCAAGATTCTATTACCTGTAAAGACGAAGCTGACTTTTGTGAAGGATTAGATCCATTCCAAGACATGCTAGTATATTCTTTATAAATGCTTTGCTTTTGAGTATTTTATGCTCAAACAATGCTTTGCTTTGAGTATGAATATAAACATAACACAGAATAATCCCGATAGTATGACGCGCTATTTACTCTTATCGATTCACTTTTATGCCTAAAACATCAAACTTTTATACCTTTAAACTTACATTTTTTGCTGTATTGCTGAATCGTGCTTATTATTTTACTTACATTTGATGTCGTTTTGAACACTAAAGCCCTCAGAACCCTCACTGATTTGTGGTAATTTGTAGAGATTTTTTTGTTCATCAATCGAATTGTTCTGTCTACACTGTTTATAAAAATAACTGTATCTCACAAACGAATTGATGTAATTAGTCCAAATCAGTTTTATATAGTCTCAAAGGGTTTTGTGCATGTTTTTTACATTGACAAGTTTGAGGTTTACATTTGTGTTATTTCTGTATATAGTAAAAACTAAAATAAAAACTAAGCGATTTTTCTATTTTTTTGTGTTTTATTGCACTTTTAAGCTATTTAACTAGTTAATATGGATTTATGACATACATAAACTTAAAGGTGGGGATGTAAGGATTTTATTGATATGGCATTTGAAAATACTCAAAAAAATGACATCACAGCATGTAAAAATACTAAGATATACCCTGGCGGAATTGTTCTATGGCAGGTCTTAAAGGGTTAATAAATTAACATTCTGTTCTCATGAATGTTTTTGTGTGTGCGCAGTAATGTTTCCTGTTCATTTTACTGGAAAGGACATCAACGTTTAATCTGAATCTGAGAGTCTTGATAGTGGCATGCCAATTAAATTCTGACCCTCTTCATGTTTGAATGTGATTTTTACACGGGGCAACGTTTAGAGCAGTGGTGTCCCAAAGTTCTGCACAGTTTAGATTGAACCCTGCTTAAAGACCTGGATCACCCCTGACTCCCAAACTAAATGAGGCTTGTTTGAAACCGTGTAGACGCAGGCAACCAGGTGTAAGGCAGGGCAACTGAAAAGGGCTACCATATCCAGATAGTTTTGCTTATTCTCGATAGGAGCCAAACAATATAGTTCAAAGTTGTCCTGTGTATTATCACCTTTATGGCCCATTTCCACAGAGCGGTTAAGGATAGTATGGTGTGCATTTGTTAATGAGTGTGGGTGGAGGTTAGAGCCTCACGAGTCTGATGAAGCGAGTGCTTACAAATGTCGAGTGCCATGAAGGAGCTCTAGATGGAAACTGTTGCTTTGTGTTAACCTTTATGATTTAAAGTTGTTGCATGTCTGCCGGTTCCCACCTCAAAATGAGCAAGTTTGAGCCACTTGTACATTTTAAGGTAGTGTTCCCAAACAAAACACCAGCGAAGAAACTTGATACAGGGGAACATAAAGGCCTACTGCCAGCTAGCATTTCGGAAGTGTTCTTGCAGAGCAGCACATACAGAGCGCAGAAGTATAAATGCACGAAAACAAGCATTAGATGCGTCGTGGGTCACGCCGATCGCTTGACGCAGAAATATAAACCAGGCTTAAGACTTTTCAAAAGATAAAACTCAAACTATATTTCAATCTTGCTGCATCTATGTGGAATGAGCTTTTCTATTTGGAATGAGCTTGAGTTCACGGATGATGCAATGTGATCTTCCAATAAGGCTTTATGCTTTGAATGAGAACGTCAAAAGATGTGTAGTGTTGGTGTGTCTCAAGCAGCAGGTCTTGGGGAAACATTGACATGGTGAATATCCATGGCTCTCGAATTTGCACAAAGTATCAGTCACCTGTTTTGTCTTTTGCTTAAAGCCAGGCTGAATTATAATAAGCTTATTAAGGTTGTGACCATTTTATTGTATTTATTTATTTTGTCTCTCTCAGATGGAGGAAATGTACAAAAAGGCACATGCAGCAATCCGAGAAAACCCAGTGCACGAAAAGAAGCCCAAGCGGGAAGTCAAGAAGAAGAGGTGGGTCTTTCATATAGTTGCTCTGTGTTCACTAATATCACAGCCTGACAAGGTTGTTTTTGCTTTTCTTTGGAGGTATTTTGATAGTTCTAAATGGTTAAACTGAGACTTGACATCCACAATAACCGTCCTGCTGCTTGATGATGATACCCTTTCAGACTGAGCAAATTGTAGTTGGTCCTACACTTGCACAGTTGATGCAAGCACATTTCAAGACGGGGCTGAGAGCAGTTTTGGTTAATCGTTGGACGTTTCGTGTCAGAAAACCCATTAGAGGTGATGGCTTTAAATGGTCTACTGCGGAGTTTTTCTAGAATGAGCGTTCTCTGCTAGACTGCAAAAACATTTCTGAATTGCAATTTTGGGATTGAGTGAATCAATGATCTAAACTGATGCTGGTCGGGGAAAACACTGAATAGTCAATGTAGTGCTATAGTTTGAGGATTTTTCTCTGGCAGAAATGTTTTTGCTAAATTAGAGTTTCTCTTTGTAGGTGGAACCGTGCCAAGCTCACACTGGCTCAGAGGAAAGACCGTGTTGCCCAGAAGAAGGCCAGTTTCCTTCGGGCACAAGCTGCAGAGGAGGACTAGACTTGGACCTAGCTTTCCTCCTTGTATTTGTGCGAAAATCATTTGTTCTAATAAATATATGAGAAAAGATTTGTCTTTGTTTGTCTGATTACTTTTAACATGGTAAAAATAGTTGTTACAATATGTACAGGCTCTCCATTTATTTATTTATTTTTTAAACAAACCAGTGGCATATAGAATTGAGAGAACTATAAACGATCTTTCAGAAAGCTTTACTGCAGTTAACACTGTTTTCTGATTGAGTGGATTTACACACCTTTTTTAATGTTGCACAAATTGTAAAGAGTCCCAAGTTGTGAAAGGGTGCTAGTTCTACTAGTACGAAAAAATGTGCTCATGTGACCGTTAAAATGAAACTATTCTGTGCACATTTTGCCTTTGCTCCAAAGCCTTGTTTTAAAAAGTTTAAAGATTGAGCAATTAAAGAACACAGCAGCGTAATTTGTTCATTTGTTGTTACGAATTGCTGTATTAAGTCTGGAAAAAATGTAATTCATGCAAATAACTTGACGATCGTTTTGAAATTGGAATGTAAAAATGATCAAATCAAATTTTCTTCTACAGCCTGGAGCAGAGCTATATCAGGTTTATAATAAATATCAGGTTTGAAATAAGAGCAGTCAAAAATAAATAAAATGCATTTAAATTAACACTTTTTTTTCTTTCTTTTTTTTTAGTACGTTAGAAAATGTTGCATCTTCTAAATGTTATTTTTCAAAAACTAAATCAATATAATAGGTTATGTATTTAGGGACACTGTATTTATAATATTAATATACTAAATAATATATTATAGACTCCATAGACCATACGGTTATCTTCAGTAATCATGAAATGAACTTTTGCATCAAACATCTATTTTCTGTATTTATAATTTCAGTGTTTGGTAGACATTTACCTTCTGGTCAACTTTGTTACAATGGTTATAAAAAAGCATACCAATCTGTAAAACCCTTACTTGACTTCAGGTGATGTCACTTTCACTGTCAAGAATCTGTGGAAGGCTTTGAGGCATGTCTTGTTAATTTGTACAGATTTTTTTGGGTTCAGCAATAGTAAAATAATTGTCAACTGCATTACTGTAATATTTCATTTAATTTCTCATTCACATTCTAAAAAAAATTGAAAAATGTGATAAATACATACCTGTATAGAATATTGTTGCCACGTGGCGTTGGTTAGCATCTTGAGGTAAAACACAAAATGGTGGAAAATTCCAACTTTGTCAACTTATTTAAAAAGTTTAACATTACTCAAAATGTTCCCTATCATAAATATGTTTAATATTACCAGATTCAATAAATTGTTATAAATTTGTTGGTTTATTGTATATCATTGTATACATTTAAAGGAAAATATCTGAAATGTACCAAAGTCCCTTTAAGTATTCTATAGTCTTTGAATGTACCCAGAATTACACACGTAAGCCACAAGCAGATTAAAACAATAAATACTATTTGTTTTTTGATTAACCTTTTTTTTTTACTCTGTATGTATGCACATAAAAAGACATCAGGGCTGTCAGTAAGTAAATCAGACTGATTTTATCATTTCTAACTAGTCCTTAAAAATCATATTTTCAGATGGTACGTTTATACAACAGTGCATTAAAAAAATAAAGCAATTTGAAAAGTGTTGCATACACACAATATTAAAAACAAAACTATCCCTGCTACAAACGATAAAACATATGGTCCACCATTGGTGTTTAAGTCATCTACCTCCTATAGTACCCTGAGGTGAGCCCATGTCTCAGCAAGGTTTGCTCCTGTCAGAATGGCGTTCCTCTGCCTCAGTTGGAAAAATCCTGAACTAGGCACTGTTGATTGTCTTGTTTCCTGAACAAGGCTCTGCAGGAAGAATAACAATTTGGCATTTTCTCTTGGCAGTGGAGAACATGCATTAGCAGAGGCAGTATCTCTGCAGGATAAGCTTTTATAATTTGGGATCGAGTCAAGACTGAGTAACAAAACGAGGTGCTACGAAGTCTATAGACAGCATTCTGCAAATGCGGGCCAAAAATAAAGACAAGTAGTTAGGCAAATTATAAGTGGTCTGATTTCAGTCAGATGGTCCCATTCTGTCGCTCATACTGTCTGTGTTCTACAGTGTATATATAAGAACAACAACTTGAGTTTGATAAATCTCTATGAGTCTTTAGTGTGTGATATCTTCTTCCAGAGAAGAGTTTTGAGGTTGTTGAGAATCAGCGAGTGCTCCATTTCCATCTGCTCGCTTGTACCTTTGAGAGCAATGCAGGCGTACAACTGTTTCTCCAGTTCGTCTCTAATGTCTGATGGCGCACCATACATAAGATAGTCCTTCAGTGTGCTGCACACTTTAGCCAGATTGGGCTGCGTGACCTCTGTAGTGCAGCGATGTTTAGTAAGATCGCATGAAGTAAAGCAGTCCCTTCCGTACACACAGTCATTGTCCTCTTCACAGCGCCTCTCGCGCATCGCCTCCTGAAAACCAACTTCAGGCACAATCTGCCTTGCGTCTACCACCTTTATATCGTGGCGCTCTGTATAACCAAACCCCGCAGCGCTAACGTCACACATGAGGAAACTCCCGAATGTGCCATGGAAGACGTCCTCGACCAGCTCGAACAGGCCGATGGCTATCTTGGCCTTGCGAGGCCAAGACGGGGTGGCCCACTGGTCGATGCTTCGCCGCAGACTGGCAGGAATCCACAGCTCTACCATCCATGGCAGGCTGACGCCATACAGGGGCACATAAGGCACCTTCTCCATCACGTACAGGTCCCCGCAGAAGCCCAGCAGTCTGGGGGTGTGCTCTCGCTCCTGCAGCACCACGGACAGCAGGAATTCATTAAGCTGCAGTAAAGCCCAGGCCGAATGCGCTTCTGACAGTGAAATCTCACCATCCTTGTTGCTGTCGGCGACTGCCAGCACCAGGGTCAGCAGATCTGATAAGTTTGCTTGGTCTCCTACTTTTGCCTGCAAGAAAAAAAGTATATGAGTGGAGATGGTTTTGTTAATGAACATTATGTTGTTAATTGCTCACCCTTATGTCTTCCCAAACCCGGAGGCATTCGTTCATCTTCAGATGACAATTTAAGATGTTTTAGATGAAATCTGAGAGTTCCTTCATAGACAGCAAGATTTTGGACTACTTCAATGTCCAGAAAAATACCCAAAATCCTTAAAACATAAAATCCATATGTCTTCAGTGGTACAGTTATAATATTAAAGGGTCACGAAACACCAAAACACATGTTTTGAGCTGTTGACAGTCATATATGTGTCCCACGCTGCTATAAACACTATTAGGGCACACTGTAAAAAATTAAAAGTTGAGTTAACTTAAAATTTAAAAGCAACCGGCTGCAAAGAAATTTTGAGTTTACTCAACATCAGTGGTTGAAGTCGTGCCAAATCATTTTTTTTTTAGTTGACTGAAATGGCTGGTTTAATCCCTTGAAAACCGGACGATTCCTTGTTATAGGCCTATAGTACTTTGTCTAATTATATTCAAAACAGACGAACAGCACTACATGACTTTGTCTACAGAGCATAATCTACTCAAATACACTTAATTTTACTAACATGAGCGCTCCACATTTCTTTATAAACGTGCACACGTACATTTCGCTATATTCCCTTCCAGTTTAGCAAGCGAATTAACGTTAAACAGTCCTTCAAATGAAGTGAACTTCACAGATCGCTAAAGAACAGACCGAGCTTGTCAAAAATTATCCCCACATGACGTAAATTACTTTTTTTGGGAGCATAACATTACATTTTACTTTAGATTTGCATGATTTTTAGGTTAATTATGACACTAAATCTAAAACAAAGCTTCCCTGAATCAAGCGATGGCAGCTGCTGCTGATGAGAAGACACCTCTGTCAAAATGCCACGAAGACAGACTGAGCGTGAGCAAAGGCAGGAAGTAAACGCTCCAGTGAACAATCCAAAATATAAAGTCTCCTCAACTTAAGTATTTATTTTCATTGAACAAACCAGTTCTAAACATTCAGTTAAATCGATTTTAAAAGTAAACTCAACACTTTGATTTTAAATATGTCCACCCAACTTACAACTTTGAATTGAGTTAACAATTTGTTAGTTGGATTTTTTGTTAGTCTCCCCCTGCGTCTGTGTTTGTGCGTTGCTTGTTTGAAAATCAGCGCATGACCATATGGAAACTCCCATTTTTATGCAAAACCTTCCCTCTTTCCCTCCCCTGACACTCCCACCTAA
This sequence comes from Danio albolineatus, assembly GCA_903798035.1. Taxonomy (NCBI): domain Eukaryota; kingdom Metazoa; phylum Chordata; class Actinopteri; order Cypriniformes; family Danionidae; genus Danio; species Danio albolineatus. Next base: position 268,473 of record CAIGQQ010036459.1, on the reverse strand, counting down.
ACAGAGCTGGACACACCCACTTTCCTGAGCTTTTCCAGACTGTAGGTGTGAAAACACACTACTGAGACAGGGGGGTTTCGTGGCCCTTTAAGCTACCGGAATACATTGTTGAGCATGTAAAACAAATATAACTAATATATGAATGTGACACTGACACTAATGTATGCTGACGCTGAGAAGTTAATTAGTAAAACGTTTTTTTTTTTTTGTGCGCAGAAAAGTACTGTCATAGCTTCATAATATTGTGATTAAATCACTAAAGACACATGGTCTGTTTTGACAATGTTTTTGGTCCCTTTTTGTACTTTTGTACTTTTGAGTCTGGATGACTGTTGTGTATGGAGGATGAGGCAGCTCTCAGATTTTATCCAAACAGTCTTTCATTTGTTTGCAAAGATTAATGAAGGTCTCAGGGGTTTGGAATGACATTATTCATTATTGACAGAATTTTAATTTTGGGGGGCAGAAAATCTATTTCCCTCTACATGCAAAATTGTCTGTTTGTTCCGGTTACAAACAAGATTATTCAAATATGCTTATTTAATAACAATAATATAATCACCAGTTTCCATTCATTAATTTTCCCATATTTTGAAATCTTTAATATTTTTCACTACTTTTCGCAACTATTATTATTTTGTTGCTGTTGTTATTGTTGTCACGATGTTATTATCTTTTAATATAATTTCTACAAATAATATCACAGTATTCGGTTGCCAAACATTCATTCATACAATAATTTATTTATGATTTCTGCCATTTTATGATGGTTAAAATGTTAGTTATCTTGGGATTTTATTGTGTTTGTTCTTTTTGATAATAAGATTATAACATTATTGTAAACTCCAGCGTCTGAATGTGTTGTAAAAAGAACAGATAAATGAATATTAATGTTACAGTACAAATACAGTTAAAAATTGTTACACTGTGCAAAATCATTATACTGTAGATAGATAGATAAATAGATAGATAGATAGACAGACAGACAGACAGACAGACAGACAGACAGATAGATAGATAGATAGATAGATGTTACACCTTTAAATGGCTGAACACCATTTCTTTGAACTTCTGCATTGATGTGCCTTTGGTTGGCCTGCTGAAGGACACAGACTCTTTTCGGGGCTCCAGTTCAAAACCCAGATCATAATGAGGGTCTTCCTTCATCTGGCACTTTATGATCCCTTCCATGTCACCCCAACTGCCCGAATAGACCTAAATAAATAAACATGACCGTTGTGTTCATTGTCCACACTACTACTCACAGCAGTCTTAATCTTTTATTATTTCTTAAAGTAATCACAGATATCATTAAGATGACGACCATTTGCTCGAAAGAAAAAAAAGAATAACATATATGTGTAACTGACTTAAAAAGTGAATAAAGTGTAAATATTTTTTAAAGCTTTTATTTGCATGTCTCAAATATGCTAGAAACATTACAAATTCTAAGTAAATCAAAGTATAACGAGATTATAAGAATTTGGAGTATATTGTTTCATTTACAAGAGGCAAATAAACTGAATGTTAAACTGTAACTATTGACGGCCACACTTTATATTGATGGTCCGTTTGTTGAATTTAAGTTACATTGCAACTAATTCTCCTTAGATTATAAGTAGACTGTTAGGTTGGGGTTAGGGGTAGGGTTAGTGTAAGTTGACATGTACTTGCAAAGTTCCTTATAGTCAGTTAAATGTCTGTTAAATGTCAGTATCAACAGATATTAAGTAGACAGTCTACTAATACTCAAATGGACCATCGAAAATAAAGTGTTACCCCATTGACTTCCTAAGTATTGTTTTTTCAAACTATGGATGTCAGGAGTTACAGGCTTCCAGCTTTCTTCAAATGTCAACAGAAGAAAGAAACTCGTAAAGGTTTGGAACGACTGAATGTGAGTAAATGATGAGGAAATCTTTATTCTTGGGTGAACGATCCCGGTAGCTGTTTTTGTTTTCCAAAGAATTAATGAATTATCTAATTAAACTACACACTGCTGTTATTTTGAACACACTCATTATAATAGATTAGCTAATTAGTAGAACAAACAGCACACATGACTATTACACCACTACACCTACAAGTGAATCATTTGCAATGCACAAATATAACCATTGCTCATAAGAGTGGTTCACGAGACTACTGATGTTGTATATCTATTAATAAGAGTCAATGGGTTTATCCATCCTTACCCATGATTCATGAATACTGTGCATGCAAATGTTTATTTGGTGTGGACCCTAATCATCGAAAGCATGCACTCATTAAATCGCACAACAGCTATATTAAGTAGCTGCTGTGTCTGACCTGATTGCTGGGTTTGGCAGAGAGACACTTCCCCAAGTAAAGAGTGTCCTTCTCACACAAGCTGTTGCAGGCTGAGCCATCAATCACCCCCTTCTGGAATTTATCACACTAGAAAAACATGAAGATACACATACGTCAAACTCTGAATTATTCATTTAATTCCATGACATACTGTTGCAGCACTCCCTAAAGATTGCCTGATCCATTTCTTTAGACTGTCTCTTATATGATGGCCCTCCTCTAGATGGCACCCTTCCTTATGTAATGTTTGCATTGGGTGTCTAACAGCAGTGAAAATGAACTCTTAAATTAAACCATTAATTAAAACTTATACATATATACTTTGCATCCTTCATAATGTATCAAAATGCTATTTTGCAATCTAGGTTCATTATGACACACACAAAAAAAGCTAAAACCAGGGAGGCTCGGTGGCTCAGTGGTTAGCACTGTCGTCTCACAGCAAGAAGGTCACTGGATGGAGTCCAGTTAGCATTTCTGTGTGGAGTTTTCATGTTCTCCCTGTGTTGGCATGTGTTTCCTCCAGGTGATCTGGTTTCCACAGTCCAAAGACGTTCGCTATAGGTAAATTGAATAAGCTAAATTGGTCGTAGTTTATGTGTGTGAATGTGAGAGTGTATGAGTGTTTTCCAGTATTGCGTTGCGGCTGGAAGGGCATCTGCTGCGTAAAGCATATGCTGGATAAGTTGGTGGTCCATTCCTCTGTGGTGACCCCTGATGAATAAAGGGACTAAGCCAAAGGAAAATGAATGAAACTAAAATGAAATTGTATCTGATTAGCAATTTTTAATGAATGAATGTGAAAAAAAAAAGGTTTTGAATGTTTCAAAATGAAAGGATGAAAATATTTTACGATGAAAAAAAACTTATTTTACACATTAAGAATACACATCAAAAAGAAATAATAAAAAATTGAGGGAGTGTTTGACAGCTCTCTTTTGACCACTGTAGTCAGTCTCTCTGTATATTTTGTCCTTTTTTAAGAAGGTTAGATTTATTGTTTTGATATTTGAAAGTTGTATGTAATGTAAAAAATGTATTTTCTGGAGGGTTATTGTAATTTAAAACATATAACCATAGAATGTCAATCATTTCTACATAAAATAAATCAGGGACATAGTAACTAAGTAAAAAAAATACATTTCTGAAAAATAAAGAAAATGGTTTTAATCAAGAGATACTATTAATTAAGTAAATGCAAGAAATACTAATACATCTAGTAAAGAACTGAAAACTCACAATAGCGTTTTTGCACTCATGTCCACGGCACAGCTCTGTGTATGAAGAGTATTCGACATACACCACCCAGCTTCCCACGAAAACCGCCAACCAGGAGAAAAACAGGAATTTCATGTGCAGGTATGAAAACCGGGCCTGTGCATAAACAGATGGACAAAACTAAATAAATCACCACATTCAGAGTTCTGTGTGGAGTTTGCATGTTCTCCCCGTGTTCGCGTGGGTTTTCCCCTGGTCCTCTGGTTTCCTCCCACCGTCAAAAAAAACATACAAAGTAAACGGACTACTTTAAATGGCCTCTTAGGGCAATTCTAGTCAGATACATCTCAGAACATTCACAAGCGGGGGGAGTTCTCGAGACTCACCTGAGCTCACACTCTCCTCTCGCCCTTTAAACAGGAGGAAGCCCCGGGCTCAAGGATATTCTGAGCTCAGGGCTCTCTCCTGGGACAACATGCCAAATACGCTTTATTATCAATCTTCAGCTAAGTGTGAACTCTTGAAAGGTTCAGTGGTTTGGATCGACACGAGGGTGAGTAATTATTAGCTGAATGAAAATTTTTGGGTGAACTAACCCTGAGTTTCACATTTTTTAGATGTCGTGCAAACAAAAATGAATAAAAATTTATTAAATAAATAAAAAATAAATATCTACATAAGTTTTTGAATTGTTAAATATAATTTTCTAGCTTAAAAGCTTAAAATACAATGCAAATATATATGTTTTCTTGTGACTCTTGTGACAGGACTATCATTTAATTCTATTCATGTAACCTTTGAGGCACTGCACCCAGAAAAATCCTCTCATCTTTTTTTTGTGTGTGACCTTTTGAAGCTCAGAGTGCAGGGAAACTATCATCTTGACAGTCACACAGGATGTGTGATCCACTATAAATAACCCCCCTCGCTTCAGATATGGATGGCACTTCATGAAATATCACTTTTACCTAGATTTCTAAAAACAACAGAGGACAGAACTTATCCCGAGCTTATTTATGGAACAATAAACAGGAAAATCTTTGCAAATCCATTAGACCATTTCCCAGAAGCAGGCTCCTCTGACAGAGTGCTTGACTTTTATATACGGTCAATTCTCTCTTTTCCCTGTGAGCAGATTTTCACAAGGAGAAAGGCCGACTAATGTATGTTACAGCTTGATCTTAAAAATAATTGCTAATGTTTGAGAGAGATGTGGGAATAGATTTCAGACGAAGAGCCAAGTCAAAGCTTTCCTGAAAATACAAGTAAGAGTGAGCAGAGCGGCACACAGACAGCTCATTTCAGCAGCATCATAGCCCTCCGTGCTTTGAAATTTCCTTATCCACAAAATCTGAGCTGACAGAACTTCTCTTCTGGCATGAAGAGAAGAAACGGGTCTCACTGTGAGTGTGATTGCCTGAAGTAGCTCCACAAGAAAGAATTTACATCTGGGCCCTTTGTTTCTGAGAGGCTCTTGGTGTGGTAGTTTGCTGATTGCTTTTATCACAGGCAAGAGCGTTTGTTTAAGATGATCTTAATACAAGCACATCAACATGTGTTTATATGTGACCCATAAGAGTAATTACTAAAATAGGGCCACATCACAAATAACATGATGCGTTGCATGCTTTTACAGAGATGATATTTGCATTGGAAATATGTTACTCTGTCTACATTTTGGTAAAATGTAAAATACATTGCTCTGTATATGTTTCTTTCAACCCAGGCTCATTGGAATATTCTCTTTATTCTCTATTTCCACCTGGGGATACCCATTCCGAGGTCCCCAGAGACTATGCAGCGTCACGGATGCGATCCAGACCCGCGACGAGACGATTCCAAGGCTCCATTATCCTGGACCTCGCTGTATCCTGAGCAGCTGCTTGGCGGAGTAGCAAGCAAGAGACGGATTCCTGTGACCCTCCAAGGACAGACGAGCCTCGAGTTCTCCAGCCTCCAGCGACTAGACTGCAGCTAGAGCTGCGCACCGATGGATTACTCTTCTGTGTTTGGACTCTAAGTAGTGAATATTAAACAACTCTGAACTGAACTGAACTCCAACACTAATAACTGGACTGACATTTTCAATATACTTTAACCTTCTATGTGAAGCTGCTTTGACACAATCTACATTGCAAAAGCGCTATACAAATAAAGGTCAATTTAATTGAATTGATAGATTTTTGACAACATTTCAAAATATGTACCCTGGACAATGTTTTCTTGCAGTTTTTGTTTTCACAAATCCCCTAGAGGCCACTGTGTACATTTTTGACAATCTAAAAAAAAAATATCTGGTTCTGTCAGCATGAATGAGGTTTCATTTTCCATTGTGGTGCTGATTACAGAGCTATGGATTATAGAGTGTTAATACAAATGCAGTGTTGGCTTGGTAACGCAAGTGTAATCTAAACAGAAGTAATCAATACTCTAAAATATTAAATTTTTAAAATGTGCTGACTTTTATCATCTGCTTAGATGCACTGTCATTATTTTTGTCACGATCACCAGCGATCTAAACATCATAGATCACTGAAACTCACATCAACATACACAAGAACTACATATCAGCCATGTTCACGGACTACAAATCCAGTCATGCAACACACACTCCTGCTCCAAGTCACCGTTGATTGCACACACACCACCGGAGGATTGTCAAGGACTGATTACACACACTATTTTAGCAGCACATACACTCACCCTAGTCTTGTTTACTTTAAGCGACATTTCAACGTGTTTCCTTTGTCTTGTTTTCCCGTGTTTTTACCTTTGCCTTGTTAACGTGTTTATCCCTGCCTGCCGCCAGCCTTCTGACCTTCTGCCTGTTACATTGACTATGATTCTGGATTGCCTGTATACACCTTTTTGCACCTGTGTTGACCATTGCTTACCTGACCTCGCTAATAAACCTTCATTTGGATCCGCACCCTGGCGGTCAGAGTCACTTCCCCGGGTTTGCCTCTAGATTGTGCTGAATTTTTAAAAATGTAACTGTGGGTAAACTATATGGTTGTTGTTCACCCAAATCAATAGAATTGACATTGGTTTCAATATCCAAGCCCCCAGAAACTGCACTATAACACCTAGGATAAAATTATGGGCAATACATGTTTAATCATAGTCAAAAGTCATGCTATTATAATTGTAATCATTGTGAATAAAAGATCAAGAGCAGTTCCATCAGATTTTTTCTAGATAATATTTTCCTTATTGGAATTTTTTAATCTTTGTTAAAGCATTATCAGCCATACCAAACAGCTACAATTTGAATGACATTAATTCAACTTTACTTTAAACCAAACCATCTCCTTTATGTCTATTATGGGTTATTGCTGTGTTATGGTGACAGAACTTACAGGAACATTTTGTAAAGACCCTGTTATACATACAAACACTATCACTACATTTATAACTTACAACTAAATAGACAACACTCTCTGTTTCAATAAATGATGTTCTGTTCAGTAAATTTCTCAGTTAAGCAGCAATGCATAACTAAATACTCATGGTAGCTTACAGCCCCCTCACTTAGTCAAAATAATCACTGTATGATTGCTGTATTTACCAGCAGGATATGCTGGTGGGGCTATATGTGGTATATTTTTGGGGTGTTTTAGAAAACAGGGACATTTTCGAGGACGGCTGCGGGTGAGGTCAGAACACCAAACAACAGTGCCCAGAAAACAGGGACGTCTGCAGACCCCATGGCAAGCAACTAAGAAGACAATATTACGTGACAACATGACAAACTGAGAGAAACGACTGAACAAATCAATAGAGCATAATACCAAAATAACGATATGTTGATTTTGACATATACTAAACAGCACTAGCAAACTTACTGTAAATATATGTTTTTAACCTTTAAAACGAAGGTGATTAGTGAAGGTGGTGGGATGATTTAAAATATAATGTAAAGGTGATAATTCTTTATTCTCTTTCCTTTGGAACCACAAACACATTGTTTGCTAATCAAATCTCAGAGGACCAGTTTGCTGAACTTTGCTCGGCTCACTGCAAACAGCTACACTGCTTGCAAAATTTATAAGAAATGCTGAATTATTAACCACAGCGATTGCAGCTTTGCATCTCTATAGCACTGTAGCTAGCGTTTAACCATTTTGTGACGACCCTGGCCCACAAAATAAAATCAAGCAGAGTGGGACAAATAGGGGTCTGGTTGTAAAAACATGTTTTTTACATTCAATCCCACATACTGTAGAGGTTTACTCCATGATGCAACAATTAAACATTTCTTCCCTTATAAAATACATCATTTATTTTGTGCTTGAGTTTGAATAAGGTCAACCTTGCTCTCTAAACACAGTATATAGCACAACAACCGGTACTTTGTCATTTAAATGTGTTATTTACATGATTTTTCCTTTATATTTTCCAAAAAAAAAAAGAACACTTTTTATAACAGTGTTATATATTTTATGTACTTACATTATCCCAAATGTTTTGAAGAAGATGTTGACATGCTAATGGTGTCACACACCATTGATTTCCAGTTTGGGTTTATAAAAAACAGGAAAGCATAAAAGACACTTTAATATGTTGTGTGTTTTAGTAGACTGCAGCATTATAAAAAAAACTTCAAATGTACTTATTATGGGGGCAGTACGGTGGCGCAGTGGGTAGCAGGGTCGCTGGTTTCAGCCTCGGCTGGGTCAGTTGGCAAACTCTGTGTGGAGCATTTTCTCCCCGTGTTCCCGTTGGTTTTCTCCAACGGTATCTCACAGCAATTCGTAACTTTTTATTTAGTGGCTAATTCGTATGAATTCGTACGATGTAATTCGTACAATTCAGTACGATTTGCTCATCAACCAATGACGGTTGTGTTTAGGGGTGGGGTTGGGTGTCATGCCTCCTTTTTTAAATCATACATTTTCGTACGACAGAACTCGTACGAATTCGTACGAATTAGCCACCAAACTGCCAAAACGTAAAATACTTAAGTTTTCTCGTGAGATCAGGCTGTTTTTTTCTGGGTGCTCCGGTTACCCCCACATGTCCAAAGACATGCGCTATAGGTAAATTGTGTGAGCTAAATTGTCTGTAGTGTACGTGTGTGAATGAGAGTGTGTGGTAGGAATGAATGTACTTGTTATAATAAAACAGTGCTGCTTCATCCCCATTTGATCACAACTGGAAAAAAAATGTAAGCAGTGGCATAATAAAAGCTGTGCTGCTTTTGTGGCACGTCAAGCTCATGTCCCAAGCAAGTTGCTTCAGTGGTCTCAGAGATGAATTGGTAAATAATTGGCTACCATGGTAAATAAAAAGTTTTGCATACTTAAGTTCAATAACAAACATGATTTCTGCAGGAGTCCAATAGGATGTAATGAAGATGATAACGAAGATCCCATGATTCAACTCTCAGTCATAGTGCCATCAAATACGCCTTTGTTTGTTACGCAACCTCCAGCACAGAAAATGACATACACAATGACATACTGTGCCTTCTACATTTTAGTAGACCAATAAAATGTCTCCTGAATTTTTGGCCATTCTAAAATGTACACAATTTTCCTATAATAATATCCTTTAAACCAGCGGTTCCCAATAGTGGGGTTCCGGCCCACAAGGGGGCGTCAGCGAGCTCTGTGGGGGGGTCGTGTCATATTTTTACAATTTTTTAGCAGTGGACAATTAGGAGAACGAACATGTTGCCTTAGTTAATTTTATCACTCACACTTTAAAATAAGGTTCATTAGTTAATGACAATTAATGCATTTACTAACATGAACAAACAATGAACAATACATTTACTACAGTATTCGTTCATGTTAGTTAACGTTAGTTAATGAAAATACAGTTGTTCAATGTTAGCTCATGTTAACTCACAGTGCATTAATGTTAACAAGCATGTCAAGCATGTTAATGTTAACAAGCATCACCGTTTGGTTTGGCTAAGCTGCCAAAACCGACCTCCGTAGACTACAGCGAATAGTCCGGACAGCTGAACAAATCACTGGCACTACCCTACCTACACTTCAAGTACTGTAGTCTTCCAGAGTGAGTAAAAGGACTCACAAAATTACCCTGGATGCCTCGCACCCAGCTCACTTCTTGTTTGTTACTGTTACCGCCTGGACGGCGCTACAGAGCACCGAGCACAAAAACAGCCAGACACAGGAAAAGCTTCTTTCCTCAGGCCATCTACCTCAAGAACGGTTAAATATTTTCCTATTGCGCAATAAAAGTGCAATACTTTGTCATACGCACGTGTACAAAGCAGCTTATAACCTGTATATTTATAACAAATCTGTACATACATTTCAACATCCAGGTCTTTTTTGACTAACTGCATCTCTGTTTAATGTCTATCGTCTTTTTTTTTTTTTTCATATTTATGTGTTGAGCTGTCACTTGTCACTTTATGTACACTGGAAGCTTCTGTAGCCAAAGCAAATTCCTTGTGTGTGTGAAGCACACTTGGCAATAAAACTGATTCTGATTGACCTGGATGTTAATAATGCATTAGTAAGTGTTCAATTATGATTAATAATTGACAACCTGTGGTCTGTGTAGGTCCTAATGCCCCAGTATATTGAAGGGGACTCTATACTGCTCAGTGAGCGCCGTCTTTCGGATGAGACGTTAAACCAAGGTTCTGACTCTTTGTGGTCATTAAAAATCCCAGGATGTTCTTCGAAAACGAGTAGGGGTTTAACCCCGGCATCCTGGCCAAATCTGCCTATTGGCCTCTGTCCATCATGGCCTCCTAACCTTCCCCATGTCATAATTGGCTTAATCACTCTGTCTCCTCTCCACCAATCAACTGGTGTGTGGTGTTCGGTCTGGTGCAAAATGGCTGCCGTCGTGTCATCCAGGTGGATGCTGCACACTGGTGGTGAATGAGGAGATCCCCGCACATGGTGTGTAAAGCGCTTTGAGTGCCCAGAAAAGAGCTATATAAATGTAAGAAATTATAATAATTATTATTATTTAATCCCCTGGCTGACCAAAAAACGGACAAATTTGTAATGACTCACTGATTCACTTTCAGAGACTAATAGTTACCAAGATAGTTACCTGAACTATGGTTTTATTCCATTTTCTCAAAGCAAAGAGTCCCTGACCCAGCCACAGTGCATTAGCTGCAACAAAGTTCTTGCTAACGAATGCATGAGGCTGTCCAAATTTATTAGACATTTGCAGACGAATCATCCCCAATACCACAAGGTGTATCCATTACAAATGGCCTACTGATGGTTTTCTTTCATATTTTACATTAGGCTATTATTTCTGCATAAACAAATCTAGATAGAGTAATAAACATACCAATGTTGGAAAACAACATACCTACTGAAAACTTATATGAGAAATAATATCCTTAATTGTGGAGGGGGCTTTACAATATTTTACGTGGGAAAAGGGGGTCTTTTGGGAACCACTGCTTTAAACCACAGGTGGTTGCAGGGTTGTAACTGCTGTTGCCTCTGAACTCTCTGCCTTTGTATGGCGTAGCTATTTTTATAATTGACTTCAGTGATTACATTGCACCAAGACAAGAGGTCATCTTTATAAGTACCGAGGACTTTTGTTTTGGAAGGGACCAAGAAATGGTGTAAACAAGGGCTTTATTTTGCCTAGAAACAGATGGTGCAAACTCATGCATGATATAGCATGTGCCACAAGAACTATAAGAAAAGATAGCTTCCCACCACAGACATTCAAGCTGTTGTTTTATTATTCATTAATACGGGCCCGCAGATGGGATGTAATATAAATGCACACAAATGAACATGCTCCCATTTGCCCTGCAAATCATTAAATACTCAAGAGTGAATGATCTCATTCCATATCAATGGTAGTTGACGATTCTGTATACTGCAGAAGATTAAGCAGACACAAAGCAGACCTGATGGAGCCTCTTCTCTCTATTAACGATGATATGTTGGCCAGTGACTTTCTTCTTCTTCAGGCTGTTTTGTTTATAGCTCAGTGTCAGCTCTCCAGTTTCTCTCTCATGTTGGTGTTTTATCTCAGAGAACATCCAAATTTCTAACTGACAGTAAGCCTCTTTTAATCAGCCTCTTATTTCATAGTACAAGCCTGAGTAAGATTTAATCTGTACTCTATTTTGATAAAGCAAATCCAGTTATTTTGAGAGCCTGGAGACGTACAAATACCAATATCCTACCCAGAGCTGATCCAAACCGACAACCAAATTGCCAATAATGTAATATGATTGATTTCAAGTTCCCGCTGACTGGACTAAACCTCATAGTCTGAACTGGCCCCACCACGAGAGTTTTCCCACACATAAAGATGTTGGTGGCTACAGTCAGAGTTGAGATTATATTAGACATGTGCTATCGACGTCCATAGCTTAGTGGTTGTGCACTGATGTATGAACCATGGTGCTCATGGTGACCCAAGTTTGATTCCTGGCTTAAGGTTCTATGTTGATCTTTCCCCTCTCTCTGCTCCCATTGCTTTCCTGTTTGTCCTCAACTATCCTATACCAATATAAGGTAAAACCCCTTAAAAATAATTTTAAATACATTTATATATTAGACATATGCTGATAATTAATAACACCCACAAGAAACAATAGTATAGCAATTAATAGTAAATACTATAGTGTTTTTGAACCAAGCTATGGTAAAGTACTTATTAATCTGCTGTGGGAATACGATCGTTGCTGGTTGCCCAATACTACACAGTATATTATATTATACACCACAGGTACTGGGGCGCCACGGTGGCCGAGTGGTTAGCACGTTCGCCTCACAGCAAGAAGGTCGCTGGTTCGATCCCCGGCTGGGCCAGTTGGCATTTCTGTGTGGAGTTTGCATGTTCTCCCCGTGGTTGCGTGGGTTTCCTCCGGGTGCTCCGGTTTCCCCCACAGTCCAAAGACATGCGGTACAGGTGAATTGGGTAAGCTAAATTGTCCGTAGTGTATGTGTGTGAATGACAATGTGTGGATGTGTTTCCCAGAGATGGGTTGTGGCTGGAAGGGCATCCGCTGCGTAAAACAAATGCTGGATAAGTTGGCGGTTAATTCCGCTGTGGCGACCCCGGATTAATAAAGGGACTAAGCCGAAAAGAAAATGAATGAATGAATGAACCACAGGTACTGCAGTATAAACTAAAGTATACAACAGTACCTCTGGTATACTACTACTACTACAATATTTATTGCAGTTAATCAGTTCACTGGTTAATACTACAGTATGCTGTAGCAGTCATTAACAAAATGTTGTATAATATATACAGTATAACATATTTGACTGTGGTATGGTTCAAAAACACTATAGGTTTTAGCATAGTATTTTTTTCACATCGACACGTATGATATCAAAATACAACAACTATATATTTATATTGTTAAAACGCCCTGCAAGACTCGATTTAACAGGTAAATTAGACTAATGATGAAAACTGTTAAGCATTTATTAATCTTAGGTCATGTTCATTTCTTTGTTATTGTTTAACAACACATTGGCAAAATTACAGCAAAAATCATTATTGTTTTATTTAGTGGAGCAAATAACTTAAAAGTTATGTTTTTTAACTAACATTAACATAACTTCTCTAAGAAATAGAGCTGTCACTTACTGTAAAATGTTGCCAATCATATTTCACAATCCAATTCAATTTGTTTATTTTGTAAGGACTACAAAAAATACCTCAAATAACCCCAAATTTTTTTTTGCAAATTATGTCAATATTGTAACAATACCATATATGCAGGGCCGGATTAACCAATGGGCATTATGGGCACAGGCCCAGGGGCCCGTGCACACTTGGAGCCCTTGCGAGGGAGAAAAAAAATGCAGATTTTGGAGTGTCTATTTTGGCTAATTGCAAATAGCGCACCTCGTTGGAATACGCTAGTGAGTGATTCCCGTCCATCACTGTTTGATTGACAGACAACTAAAGAGCGCAACTGACAGGAGCGTAAAGCGCATGGTAATATGTTTTGCGATCGATCATGTACCCGGTCCGAATCCAGCGTCTGATGAACACGTTCTTCTTTTTTTCCCCACTACATATCAGTTTTTGCCTACTCTTCGTCACGAGGAAGACAAGTAGGAATCATTAATACATGTGTGTAATATGGAAGACTCACATTCATAGAACTTAGAAGTTATACATTAAAAATACCCTTAAATATATGTATTTTTAGTACTGCTTTAGTGAACTTGAACAAGTTTTAATATTTTTTTATTTTAAAGTATGTTTTAAATGCTTTAAAATGTTAAATCTTTGTAGACTACAAATATATGTACTGAATTTATTTAAAAAATACGGGCAATACATTATAGATTAATTTTATTTAAAAAATATTATGTTAATCTTATTTTTTAATTCAACTATAGGAGTGCAGTCAGGTAGGGGGCCCTACAAGACATTGTGCCCAGGGGCCTCTCAATTCTTAATCCAGGCCTGCATATATGAGAACAGTTTCAGCAACAACCACGATAAAACATAAATACTCATATGCGCAGACCATCTATTTTATTCTAGAAATATTTTGAAAGGCTCTCAGTCACCCTCTTATTGGTCTCATCTGTTAGTTTGTCTGTAATCTAAACTGATCATCTCTCTCTCTCTCTCCTCTCTCTCTCTATCTCTTCAGTGGCTCCTCTAATGACAGGCCATCACTCCCTCTCCCCTACAGGCACTCAGTGATATGCAATTCTGCCATTTCCATCTGAGAATCCATCTTCCTCTACTCTTTAAATCTCATGCCCTTCAGGGTCTCCAACTCACAGGCTCACTAAGCCGGGATGACAGGCGTTGGAGAGTTGTGGCAGACCAGCGTCCTGCACTGCCTTTCAGACCTCACAGGGCCCAGAGGAGCTGTCGTCGCCATGGCAATGGGCTGACAGAAAGCTCAGTTTTGTACAGGCGTCTCCTCAAGTCCAAAGTCAAGGTCTGGGAGAAGAGGTTCATTCATCAAGCCTAAATCAGTTTTCTGCTTTCCCAGTCTCTTGTCGCTGTATATATTCCACCCACTTCCTTACGGCTGAGGTCTGTGGGCTTCAAAGTTAAAAAAACTTTACAATTCTAATACCAGAACCACAAATGGGCCATCCTGAGAAGATGCTGTTTGTCTGCTGTGAATATCTTCAAGGCTTACACCCAATATTTCAAGAGTTCTTCTTTTAGCAGAATGTTGATTTTTGGGCAGTGTGTCAATTAGTCATAGTGACTGCAAGGAAATCATGTAACGTCTCCATTCAGCACTAGACGTATTTCTTTCGTGATTATTTCTTTTTCATATAGAGTGCTCAGAATGTAAGTACACCCCTCACAAATCTTTTCGACTTAGTCCCTTCATTAATCTGGGGTCGCCACAGCAGAATGAACTGCCAACTTATTCTGCATATGTTTTGCGCAGAGGATGCCCTTTCAACTGCAACCCATTACTGGGAAACCCTCACAAATCTATCTTTCTTTCATTAATTTATTTTCTTGTCGGCTCAGTCCCTTTATTAATCTGGAGATTAATACTAATACTAATACTAATGAACCGCCAACTTATTCAGCATATGTTTAATGCAGCGGATGCTCTTTCAGTTGCAACCCATCTCTGGGAAACATCCATACACACTCATTCACACTCATACACTACGGACATTTTAGCCTACCCAATTTACCTATACCACATGTCTTAGGACTTGTGGGGGAAACTGGAGCACCCGGAGGAAACCCACACAACCACGGGGAGAACATGCAAACTCCACACAGAACCAGTGACCTTCTTGCTGTGAGGCGAACGTGCTACCCACTACGCCACCATGGCGCCCAAATCTATCTTTTAAATGTATATTTTTTATAGGAAGCTGTACAATATTATATTTGTGTATATACATTTGATTAGTCAGTACTGAAGCCAAATCTGGCTCATTTAACAAAATAACTTACTATAATCGTCCAAAAACAAGTATACCCAAATTTATGTTATAGAAAAATTAAGAGAAGAAATTTTTTTTTAAAAATTGTCGAAATTTTGTAGGTTGATTTTTTTTGCAATATTTTGCTTGAATTTAATTGTTTTATCTTTCAATTTGTAAATATGTTTGGTGACTAAAATATTATTTCTATAAATATATCTGTTTAAACTCTCTTTTGTTTAAATGCACCAGAATACATTCATATACATTCATCCTATATTCATTGAGAAATGGATAAAAATATTTATTTTCAAAATGAGGGGTACTCAATTATGCTAAGGACTGTACATAATTGTAAAATGCAAATATAGACAGGGACTTTCCAAAAATAACAAGAGCGGAGATGATCGAATCAGTCAGTCCACAAACATAATTAAAGCAATTAATGTAATCAAGTCCTCCAGAAATCCTCAACCTTGTGGCTACAAAGACACACACTAGCTCTGAACGCATGTAAACTGTACATCAAAACAAGTTCACTTTAAATAATGATTTCCTTAAAGGTTCTCTAAAGACAGTGACAGTTCTATTTAGAGCCACATCATCCTGAGGAACCTTAAGCTAAAATTATTCTAAATTTGTAACCAACAAAGCATTTTTTGGAGCGCCACAATCAATAAAGACTGTCAACCACCTTTCAACAGGACAGGGCAATTTTTTATAACTATACAATACCTTTTTTCTGTTTTAGAATTATCAGAAATATCAGAACAGCTCTTGACAGCTCTGTTAAATTAAGCATAACTCTTTTTAAATATTAAAGCATGATTTTATACACTGTCAATTTTTGCTGCTTTTGGACTTCATAATCTTAATTTCTCTTACATAATCTAATGGAAGAGACACTATGTGTATTACAGATTGTATCATATCCTACAAGCTCATCGTCTACAGAGAGAAAATGTCCCTCACTCAATGTCATTACACACACTATAACGAGCATCATAAAGAATTTAAAGAGCCCCTATTATACATTAAAAAGGGTCATATTTTGGTTTGGGGGGTCTCCAACAACAGGCTAATATGCATGCATGGTCAAAAAACACTTCCATTGTCTTATAATTTGCATTTATTTTTACCTAATTATCCCAGTGACTTAAATAAGAATCGTTCAACGATTCATTTGTTCCAAAACCCCTCCTTAGCGCGATGTTAAACTGCGCTAATTAGACCGATGACCCAGTCTGTTACGATTGGTCGACATCATTCAGTGCAAGAGAATGCCCACCACGGCTTATCAATATTGATGTAGTCATAGTGGGTGCGTAAGCATATCTGCCAACATTCGTTTTTCCCAGGAGTCGCCCATATTTCAGACACCTCACCCCCGAAACTAACCCCCCGGTCTCCCAGCATATTGCTCTATTCTTAACCATAAGTAAACACAGCGACACACATTCAGTGTTAATGCACACAGCGGCAAAAGCTGAACCATTACGAAACAGGACCGCCGCACGTGTGTAGGAGAGCTGATACAGCCATAGCAATGACAAACAGCAGAGGAACACGAGTTCACAAACACATTTTAATCCGTAAACAAATGTGTCACGTTTACAACATGCTTTTAGACGCGATATGAAAATACAAGTTACCCAGATACACTACAAGCAGTTACAAGTTACAAAACACAATTAAATGCATCATTTACAAGCTAGAGAGAACAATGAGGCAACCGTTTTAATCACACTTACTTACATTTGTTGGATAGGAGGCCAGATTCACCATCAGGCCACCGGGAAATGTCCCGGTGCTCCCTTAGGCCAGTCCGCCCCTGCATACATTAATAGTCTTTTCTGATCCTTCATTTAACCAACGGTCAATGTATCCTCCTTTGTAAGCATGTAGATTTCAGAAGCACTCCTCAGAAGGAACACAGCACATGGCTGGGCTATAATGCTGTGGCATTTTTGCAAAAATAAACCTCAACCATGTCTCTTCACAGTTTCATCTCTGGTTCATCTGCACACTTCCAATAATATTCAGCTGAGCACATGTTTGCTACAGTGCTCTTTTCTGTGTTGCCAGATGTAGCTGACTGATTCCAGCCCAAACCCTATCCAAAAGGTATTTACCTGCACAATCAGATTCAAAACCACCCAATCTGGCAACTTTTGCTTGCTGCTGTTTTTTTGTGGGTGGGGTTGGGGTTTCGAATCTTCCCCGATCTGCGGGTGCACAAATGGGCGGAGCTTATGTTTCATATTCACGTCATGCTGAAACGACTAAAGACTTGTAAACACGTGTTACACACTGCATGCAAGCTCATTTTCAAAAACCCATGATAGGGGCTCTTATTTCACTGGTACGTGGTCTTCATTGAATCCACTTTCTGGTTTTTGTTTTGCTTCAAGTACTGTTTTTAAGTATGCTCAGTGTCACTCTCATTTGTTGAGGTATTCATTCATTTTTGTGAATATAATATAAAATAAACACCCTATTATAATAAAATTAATCAAAATAAACTATTATTAAAAATCTGTATCTGTCATTCTCAAAGCATATCTCAAAGAGCCCTTTTATTGGAACCATTTAGAAGCTCTTTTCGTACAGTATAAGTGGCATGTTTTATTGTTTTCAGAAACACAACACAAACAGCAAGACTCCTGTGTATCAAGCTGTAGCTCATATATCAAACAGAGGAAATCTGACATCAATAGCTTTATAGTTTGCCACTCGGGAAGACGGCTCTCTCCCTTGTGACAGGAAGTGTTTCCATGGCAGCACTTTGAATTAACAGAGAATCACAGTGTCAGAAATCTCTCACCGTTTAGTACACTGAGATCCCGCTGGTCAGTGGACTCGGGTCCGTATGTGTCAAACAGCATTCGGATGCTCCGCCACTGTGAACTCACAGGCCATGTGGCGGAGACAGTGTGAAATATTCAGCAGCGGCCCCCACAACACTCTCGCTTCTCAGCTGAACTGAAGACTGTGTAGAATTTCAATCACAGGATGGAGAGAAAAGTCCACATAAGGCTCCACACTGCTAGAGCCTGTGGCTCAGTCTTTTGTGGGGGAGTAGATGATGCAGAGGTAAGGACTTTTTGGAGTTTTTATAACAAGCTTTTTTTTTAAAAAAGTTTCTCCAAAAGAAAAATATAACAGGAAATACTGTGAGAAAATGTTGCTGTGTTAAATATAAATTGGGAATTAATTCAGATTTCGGGTTTCCTCCGGGTGCTCCAGTTTCTCCCACAGTCCAAACACATTTGGTACAGGTAATTGGATGAACTAAAGTGGCTGTAGCGTATTTGTGTGAATGAGTGTGTATGGATGTTTCCCAGTACTGGGTTGCAGCTGTGGTGACCCCTGATGAATAAAGTGATGAAGCCGAAGGAAAATGAATGAATAAATGATTCAAATTTTACAGGAAGGCTAAAAATTGTGATCCTGGAACAGTGTTATGTTGCACAGATATATACTGGCAATAGCAAAGATAAGTTGTAAATTTCAAAAGTAAATAAAAAGCAAACTTTATTAGCAACATGCAATGCTTAGCACTTCATTTCAACAACTTTAAAGATAATTCTTTCCATATTTTGAGTGTTTTTGTACCCTCTGAGAAATGCTGGGTTATTTAAACCCAAATTAGGTAAAATATGGACTAACCCAAACATTGGGTTACATTTGGTCCTTCTAATTTAATTTAAAAAAATGAACCCAGCAGTTGGGTTACTTGCTATTACAACCAGAATTGGGTTGAATCGGATTCCAGGTTTCAAATGGCGGTGTCTCAGATAAATATTGTTCTATCCTAACAGACGCAGAGAGCTTATTTATTCAGCAGTTTATAACAACATAGGGGAGAGTACATTATGTCAGAACTTTCATACTCGCATGAAATATCCCTTTAATGGCTTACTTATATACAGTTAAAGTCAGCATTATAAGCCCCCCGTTTGAATTTCCTTTTTTAAATATTTCCCAAATGATGTTAAATAGAGCAAGGAAATTTTCACAGTATGTCTAATAATATTTTTTCTTCAGGAGAAAGCCTTATTTGTTATATTTCTGCTAGAATAAAAGCAGTTTTTAATTTATGATAAAACATTTTAAGGTCAAGATTTATTAGCCCCTTTAAACTAATTTTTTTTTCGATAGTCAACAGAACGAACGATTGTCATACAATGACTAATTACCCTAACCTGTCTAGTGAACCTAGTTAACCTAGTTAAGCCTTTAAAAGTCACTCTAAGCTGTATAGAAGTGTCTTGAAAAATATCTAGTAAAATATTATTTACTGTCACCATGACAAAGATAAAATAAATCAGTGATTAGAGATGAGTTATTAACACTATTATTTTTAGAAACATGTTGAAAAAAAATCTTCTCTCCGTTGATCAGAAATTAAGGAAAATAATAAACAGGGGGGCTAATAATTCTGACGACTGTATGTCTGCATCTTAGACTGGAATAGGCCATTGTGTTTTGAAATGGAAAAAACGAGTGTTTACATGCGGTTCATTTTCTATGCTGCCCTCCCAAGAGATTAACCCTGTTTGCACCTCTAAACACACTCAAGCATGAATGCAAACAAAGTCTGTTTAACCGGTAAGTACTCTAGTCGCTTGGCTCATTGAGACATGCTTTAATGCTCATTGCAATTGTATCTCGGATCGATCCTTGTGTGTAACCCTGCTCAATCGCAAGTGCAATATTCAACAAACAAAGCAAACCCACACCTGACCTTTCCAGTCACTGCACATTCATTTCAGCTCCGCTAATGTGGCGTGTTCATCCTCAGGACAACATGGCCCATCGCTGAAGGGAGAGCCGAGCTGAAGCACGTAATGAGAGGTTTTTGATTGAGGCTTTGTGTCTGCTTTTCATTAGTGGCTGAGTGAGTGGAGAACAGTGGCTGTGGAAAAAGTGGGCAGAAACAGTGATATCCCAATGACCCTCAAAGGCTTTCATCTAACGTTTTAATCAAAACAGTTCTAAAGGCAAGGCCAAAGGGAGTGAGTGCTAAGTGAAGTGGTCTCCATCTTAAAAGACCCACAGCTATTCTCAAAGCTCAAGTACATTCAACCTGCTGATGGCCAGCTTCAGGAGATCATGCAGTAGCCGCTCTCATAAGGTCAAGATTTAATAAAGATTGATTGATTATTTAATTATTTATTACTTAAATTTATATCATTTGATTGATTGATTGATTGATTGATTGATTGATTGATTGATTGATTGATTTATTTATTGATTGATTCATTCATTAATTTATTCATTCATTCATTCTTTTATCAGTCTACTGAAAAATCTGCACTACATTGATAGAATCAAAGCATGTCAATTTTAAAGTGCTAGAGCAACATGATCTGAGACCTAAATTGAAACTGCTTCCATTTATTCTTCTGTTGGGAATGTTTACAAGTTTTTTGTTTTTTTCTCAGTAAAAGCAGGCAAAATACACACAACCAGCCGCAAATAAATTAAAGGGCGGGGCACCACGGTGGCCGAGTGGTTAGCACATTCGCCTCACAGCAAGAAGGTCGCTGGTTCGATCCCCGGCTGGGCCAGTTGGCATTTCTGTGTGGAGTTTGCATGTTCTCCCCGTGGTTGCGTGGGTTTCCTCCGGGTGCTCCGGTTTCCCCCACAGTCCAAAGGCATGCGGTACAGGTAAATTGGGTAAGCTAAATTGTCCGTAGTGTATGTATGTGTGTGAATGAGAATGTATGGATGTGTTTCCCAGAGATGGGTTGTGGCTGGAAGGGCATCCGCTGCGTAAAACAAATGCTGGATAAGTTGGCGGTTCATTCCGCTGTGGCGACCCTGGATTAATAAAGGGACTAAGCCGAAAAGAAAATGAATGAATGAAAATTAATGGGTGCCACGGTGGCATAGTGGGTAGCACGATTGCCTCACAGCAAGAAGGTCACTGGTTCGAGCTCCGGCTGGGTCAGTTGGCAATAGTTTGTATGTTCTCCCCTCTGGGTGCTCCGGTTTCCCCCACAAGTCTAAAGACATGTGGTATAGTTGAATTGGGTAAGCTAAATTGTCTGTGTATGAATGTGAATGAGTGTGTGTGGATGTTTTCTAGAGATGGGTTGCAGCTGGAAGAGCATCCGTTGCATAAAACATATGCTGGATAAGTTGGCGGTTCAGTTTGCTGTGGCGACCTCAGATTAATAAAGGGACAAAGCTGAAAAGATAATGAGTGAATGAATGAATGAATGAATAATAATAATAAAAAATAATAACAACCACAAATAATATACTTATACCGTTCAATACTGTTTAAATGTTTTTTAAGTATTCTTAATGTTTCATAAATATATTTATCATTTAAATCTCATATGATTAGAAATGCTGTATAATCACTTGATGTATATATTCATTTTGCTTCCAAAGAAAATCACATGACCTTCCTCCTGTAACAGCCAGATTTCTGAGTTGGCATCCCTGACATATAAATAAGAGTAGTCATATCTGAAAGAATTAATCTTCTAGCTGACATCACCAATTTATTACAATTACAAGCCATTCTTGCAGCTTACAATAGATGATCAGTTTAGACTGGAGTAAGGCTTATTTAGAGTTTTGAAGAAAATGAAAAATATATATATATACATAAATAAATAAAAGACATGGTATCTGAATAGGCTTTTTAAACAAATTACCATATAGAGCTGAAGGCAAAATTATTTGTGCTCATGTGAAATTGTAATTATTTTTCAAATATTTCCCAAGTGATGTTTAATAGTGCCAGGAAATTTTCACAGTATTTACTATATTATTTTTCTTCTGGAGAAAGTATTATTTCTTTTAGTTTGGATGTAATGAATAAATATATTATTATTATTATTATTATTATTATTATTATTATTATTATTAATCCCTTATTTATCAGTGCATTGCCACAGCAGAATGAACTGGCAAATATTCCAGAATATGCAGCAGATACCACAACCCAGTACAACATGAATAAAATAATGAACGTCGATATTATTTGCCCCATTAAGAAATTACTTCGTTTGAGAACAAACCACTGTCGTTTACATAAAACTTCACATAATTATAATTGCACCTCCACATAACATGATTAACCCAAGCTATCAAGTTAAGCCTTTATGTCACACTTTAAGGTAAACACTAGCGTCTGGCAAAATAACTTGTAAAATATTACATACTGTCATCATGGCAGTGGTGATCATTGGATATAAGTTAAATTTGGATATAAGAAAATTTTGAAAAAGAATCCAAATTCACAGGAGGTCTAATAATTTTGTCTTCAACTTAATAGGTTTCCAAGACATCATAATGGATCTACTATCTGTTTTTCCTGAGTCCTGTGAATATGCAATAAAACATTAGGCTTCCAAAATATGACTAGAGATTAAATCTGCCAAAGGGAAAAGGTAAATATGAACGTAAAAGATTATACTGTGTCCCCTTGGGCTGTGACAGCTTGTTTGGTTTGACAGTATGAGACGAGCTGCGGAGGGACGCACAGCTTGATATGTCCTCAGAAGCTTACTATGTAATCAACCTCCCATTGCACACAGCTTCAAGCATAAGCATTAAAAGCCTTCGACTTCAGGTACTCTGCAAAAAAAAAAAAAAAAGAAAAAAGAAAGAAAGAAAGAAAGAAAGTTGCATAACAGGAATATGGAGCATGTTTTTAGCTTTTAATCCTCAGACCCCTCAGTGGCTCGGTGAGAGATGATAGGACGGAAGAAGCGGATCAAGTGGGGGAGAATTTTTGCACTGACACTTGTTTTCATAGCTTGCTCTCTGCTCATCCATAATTCATGATCATAAAGCGATTTCTTGCTGCTTCTCCCTAATGCCCCCCACCCCTTCAGACCAAAGAGCAATGGATAGATGGAGAAAGCAATAAAAAAGAGCAAGGAAAAGTGACACAGACTGAGAGACAGGAGCTTGACTACACCACGGTGCAAACACCAGTCAAATAATGGTGTGCCCTTAAAATATTTCTGATAAAACCTACAATGTCAATAAGTCTGATGATGTACACCAAGCCGAGGATTATGTTCTCAGCTAATATTTTAGCGTTTAAATTGTGTCATTTGTTTGTTATTGTAGGCATATCAAAAGTGTGGCACTAAATGTGATGGGTATACTTAAAACCCATTATATTGAGTTAAACTTGACTTCTATCATGTTTTCCATTTTTTGACTTTATGTTTCAGGTAAAGATGATTTATGTCCACTCCTAACTAATATTATTGCTTAATTCTTTTGAATACAATTAATTGAAAAGTGGTTTGAATATATTAATTCTAAAGTTTGAATCTGGGTAGGCTACAGTTTTCATGTTAATGCTCAGACTGATGCTAAATGATTTGTTGAACCTCAGACTGATCATAATGTGTCATTGATATTGTTAAAATATTGTTTATAAATATTGCAATAAATTATAATTACGAGCCTAACTTAAAGGTAGCGCCACGGTGGTGTAGTGGTTAGCACGTTCGCCTCACAGCAAGAAGGTCGCTGGTTCGAGCCCCGGCTGGGTCAGTTGGCATTTCTGTGTGGAGTTTGCATGTTCTCCCCGTGGTTGCGTGGGTTTCCTCCGGGTGCTCCGGTTTCCCCACAAGTCCAAAGACATGTGGTATAGGTGAATTGGGTAGGCTAAAGTGTCCGTATAGTGTATGAGTGTGTGTGTGTGGATGTTTCCCAGAGATGGGTTGCGGCCGGAAGGGCATCCGCTGCATAAAAATATGCTGGATAAGTTGGCGGTTGATTCCGCTGTGGCGACCCCTGATTAATAAAGGGACTAAGCCGACAAGAAAATGAATGAATGAACTTAAAGGTACAGTAGATTACTGTCTTCGAAAAAAAAATTGTTGTGCTGGTTCAAAGTCTCTTCACATTCTAATAAAAATGCTTAAAGTAAATAATCTAATTGTTTTTATATGTATTTTAATATTTTGGGTAAGGCATAAGACTAAAGAATTGTTCATCTAATTAAAATTTGTCTGGCCCACAATTCCCCTAATTCTGATAAGTAGCATAAACTGTCTGTCAGCAAATGTAGATTTGTACATCTGCACAGCCGTTCACACAGATCCACCATTTGTGTGTGTACACGCGTCGTGTTCACTTGCACACGAGAGCGACAGCAGTAAAAACAAATGCTGAATCAAAACTTTTAAAATCCTGAATCAATATTGGAATTATTTTTGCATGCTGGAGGAAGGACGGCACCATGGCTGAAGTATTTCTGTTAGACAGGTAATTTTATGTTTTAAAACAATTTTAGTCGCGCAAAGCTGATGTAGATTGTGTTGTTTTACAAATTGGCTATATGCACAAAAGTGTTGTTCAGCCACTGAAATCTTCCCGCGAAA
Organism: Danio albolineatus; assembly: GCA_903798035.1. Classification (NCBI taxonomy): domain Eukaryota; kingdom Metazoa; phylum Chordata; class Actinopteri; order Cypriniformes; family Danionidae; genus Danio; species Danio albolineatus. Next base: position 243,695 of record CAIGQQ010036459.1, on the reverse strand, counting down.
GATTGATGTGACTATTTTTTAGCTTTATTATGGACCTTTACAGCATCGATAATGAAGATTTTGATTTAGTTTAACAATAAAACATAAGTGAATACCACTATTCCGCCTAGCCTGCTTTACTGAGCTGAAGTTGGTTTTATATTCATATTGATTCATTTTTGAACAATGACGACCTGTGACACGCTCCCTATAGTGTTCACTATGTAACTTTGAATATTCCGTCTGAAATAGCATGTAAGTATGGCTTAGTAATAAGTGTAATTCCTGTATGACGCCACAAACCACTAAGCATACAGTAGTCGCTTTGGGACAAAGCACGTGAGAGGAGAGTGAGACCAGCGATCCTTGCATGCATAAAATATTGTATATTATGACAAGTTTTGCTAACTACACAATTAAAAAACATGCTAGATATAATCCAGTTTTTCGTTCAGAGTTGTAGTATTATAGAGTAAAGTTTTCTGACTGGCGAATGACATGATCTAGTGGGTATCTATCATCTTTAATGTGCATGTTTGTGATTTCAGGAGGCGTGGATTTGGACGGCAGGGGAAGGATTGTGTTTCAAAGATATTATGCTAACTAATAGCATTTAGGCAGATCACCTACTGCACTTTTAAGGGCATTTGATTTTTTATGTAATTGATGAAGATTATTATAACCAATTTTTACATTTTTATACCTGTTGTATAGCAAGTAAGAAATACTAGTACATTTTTGGCCACTGAGCTCATGAATTACACCAAATGAGGTATTTTAAGTATTTTAAACACTGTATTGCTGTAAACACTGTAAATTCACCAATGTAAAAGTAAGTAAATACACTCAGAGGCTTGTTAGGAAGCTGTCATAAAATACAAAACATATTAAAATGACCTTCTGACCTAATAATAAATTATTCAGAAAATTATATTCATATTTCACAACATCACATACATGCCAGTGACTCTATATAAGAACTAGTCATACAATTAAAAAATCTCCATAAGTATCTCTGACCCACAACATAACATAGGGATTAAAAAAGAACATCAAAATATAAAGGGGAAAAATAACTTTTATGAAGGGCTGATGAAAGACCCTTGTCCCACAAAAAACACGTCAGATTTAATGTCTTCAATTACATAAAAGCATTTGCAAGCTTCTTCTTTCACGAAAAGAAACAGTGGCGTGAAGAACAAGAAAAAGCTTCTCTGGTGCATTATAAGTGTGATGAGTTCCCAAGCGGCTCTGCTCTGATGGAAGCAGATGTCACGCAGGCACTGCAGGTCTCATTTGACTCATCTCTAGGAGAACAACTAGCAATCAGGCACCCCATCCCGCTCCTCTCACTCCTCTCGCCCCATGGGACACATTCATCCACACACTGACTCAACACTGCAACAGTCCAAAATGTTTACATCAAGCTCACCGCTGGAGCTCAGGAGGGCTGCGATTGAGGCCGATACACAGACACACAGATTCACATGATAAATGCCGAATGATGATTGGTTGCTCCTATGTGATATGTGACTCAACAACAAATGATCTAGACATAGCAACATCTTGTTCACTGCTTCGCAAGCTGTCATTTCAGAGCAGCTGCTCTTTTATGAGATGGAAACACTTGCGTCACTTTTGCTTATGTTGTTTTTTCCATATAATGCTTGAGATCGTTTGTCTGGGCAGAGTCATTAATGTTTAAAATCCTGATT
>CAIGQQ010036459.1:197864-217001 GCA_903798035.1 Danio albolineatus | reverse complement strand
ATATATATATATACTCTCTAAATGTTTCTTTAAAGTTTGATGACGTGTTCCAGCAGGTACGGGAACAGTGTAGTTCCCACTCAAAAAATATAAACACCTATGCTTTTACTGTATGTTATGATAACCCTGCAAAAACTGTAGTATATTTCTATTGTTTTCAAGTGCAAAAATGTCTAAAGATTCTTCAATCAAAACATAACAGTTTTATAACAAACTGATCAAAAGTGATCAAGAGTATATTAAAACAACAACAACACGTCTGCCATTGATAACTCAATTAACAAGTCATCATTGTTTTAAGAATAAACTCATTATTATTCAGTTTCTCAAAGAACAAGTCTTTGTGTTAAATTTAAATTAAATTATCTTGACGTAAGAGCTTTTAAGAATCCAGTCTTTCTGCTCGGATTTTCGACCTTTCCAGACCTTCATTTGTAAAAGTGTGAATTACCACCTACAGAAATCTTTTCTATTTTCCAGTTTTGCTTTGTCTGTTTTTTTTCCTCTTCTACAGTGTCTGATTATGCTTGATCCCCCACTCACCCTGGTGATTATTCATGTGGCGGCGGTACTCTCTGAGCTGTGTGAACTTCCTCCCACAGTGTTCACACTCTCTCTCCAAGTTCTGCTTCACTCTGCCCTTCTTTCCATGTGTGGCTTTCTTGACATGCCGTCTGAACAGGGCCTTCTCAAAGAACTCCTTCCCACACACATTACACCTGCCAAGAGGACAAAACACCATCCAGTTCACAGTCTAACCTCGAAAATGTGAGTCTAGAGCTCACATAAAACAGAAAGAATGTGAAAAAATATAAGCCCCTTTTTCATAATTTTATGCTTATACTGTATATCTACACATACAAGTGTAAAGAAATTATACATTTTTCTCACCTGAAGGGCTCTGCAACGCTGTGAGATTTGACGTGTGAGTACCAGTCTTTTTTCCAGCTGTAGCATTTCCCACAGACCTGGCACTGGAAGGGCTTCAGGCCTAAGTGCTTGTTCATGTGCTGCTGCAGGTCTTTCGCTTCAAAGAAACTCTTATCGCAGCTATAATGATGGAACAAAAGGTGTCAAACTATTACACTGGGAAAACAGGTGAATAAAAGTTTGATCGGTGAGTTCACTGAAGCAGCCGTGTCTGTGGGTCGAGGGAAAAAGCACTCACTGAGAACAATGGAATGAGCGGACCTCAGGTTTGGGTTGATGCTTCTTGAGATGTTTGCTCAGTCCGGACGCACGGTGAAAGGACGCTCCACACGTTGTGCATAAGTACTTCGACTCCCCTGTCAAACAAACTGCTATTATGATCTGCTTATTAAAATAACTGTTCACCCAAAAATGAAAATAACCTCATAGTTTACTCACACTTAAGCTATCCTCTGTGTATATGACTTTCTTCTTTCAGACAAACACAGCTGGAGTATTTTAAATTGTTATCCTGGCTCTGCTTTATTTTTAAGCTTCCAAAAGTGCAAAAATATGTCTGCAAACTAACCCATACAGCGCCAGGAGGTTAACCCATATCTTGGAAAGCAGTTCGAGCTGTTTTAGTAACAAAAATATTTCTAATTTTTTAATTATAAACTCATATCAGTGACTTCCGGTGAATGAATGTTATGAGTGACACAGCATTGTAAAAGGTAATATACTGTTCAGTGTTATACAGTAAAAGCAAGCCAAATGTTCTTGCTTGTAGTTGTCTACTGTGGTAAATAAACTGTGTGGTAAGTGATTCCAGAGAGCCATGTGAATTTTTTGAGCTTTAAATACTACTACTTGTTTATAATTTAATTTATAATTATTTTATTTTTTTACGAAAACACATCGATCTGCTTCATAAGACATGTGGTAGCTTTACTCACATTACACCCAGCTTTCAAAAGACTTTTAGAAAAAAATTATAGAAAGACACAGGTTAAAAAGCTACAAAAACATTTTAAGAGCTGGAAAAGTTCTTTGGAATGTGATTTGATTTTAGACTTAATGACAAATAAAGTAATTATTTCAAAATGTTGTGATGATTTCTGTTCTATAGACCATTTCAATGTGATTATGTCATTGGCCCAAAAACATTTCTTGCTTGTTGTTAAACTATTTCACAACTGTAACAAGAGGCAATTCAATCATTAAAACAGCCATCGAGACAATATTTATCAATATGTGGACATTTTTGGATTCTAGGAAGCTATGGAAATTAAAAATGTAAAACAGGAAGTACATAAGGACCATTGCTATTCTTTACATCCCTCAAAATGGTCTATAGGCACTGTATTTGCAGGGAAAATAATCAAACTCAAGTCACCATCTTTTATCTATGAAATCTTAAATTTGGATGATCGGTTAATTAAATATAGTCCTTAACTGGAGCAACTTTATTTCATTAGCAAATGTGCAAGTATCATTAGATGCATCAGTCTCTATCAGAGACAATAACATTATTATGCATTTAGATCTTTAAATCTCTGCAGAGCTTTTGCATTCACAATCAGTCAGACTACACTGCATGGAATATCTGAAAAGGATAATATTTAAAATAGCATCTCTTTAATAATAGCCTCCTTTGTGTGGTCTTTCACCTTTTAGTCATTCTGAATTTAAATCGGCTGTTATCTAAAACTAAAAGTCAACTCTCTGGCTAAGAATTTTTTCTAATTTTAAATGACATCTGAACATATGGAATGTGTTTAAAACTAGTTTATAAAATATTTTCTGCAAAGATATCCATCAAGTTATGGGCTTTACTTTTACACAATCTTGACTTCATCATATATGGAACCGATCTGTTACAAGATGGTTAAAGCGAACAGTATTGTAATTAAAAAAAAAAAATGTAAATCATTCAAACACATACATTTTTTTCAGGCTTGTTGGAAATGTGCATCAGCTTACATTTTTGCAAAACATTAAATACTGTGCTTTGGGTATCGATCGTTGAACATTTCAGATACAAATCAGGGTTCAATGCTAAGCTATTTTTTTTAACTGGCCCCATCGTGCCAGTGGTTCAGATTTTTACTTGCCCTGTCAAAATTTTCACTAGCCCCACCAAAAACAAACAAAAGTTAATAGCTATTTCTCGGCCACGTATTTTAAATAATGTGTCAAAAATACCATCTGTGAATCTAGAATTTGAATATTTTAAAAAAAATTATAAATGTATGAGCTAAATTCAAAGTGTTATACAAACAATATGAGCAGTATGAACAATGTACAAGTTATTGCACAGTATGAAAAATGTAGTATTTTCTTGCAGTTCTAAATTATATAACAAAAGCTAGCTGACTTGCCAAACTGACGCCAAACTGTGCAAAACATGACTTTATTTTTTTGCCGTGTTGTAGCCATGTAAATGTCTGCTTCCAAGACGTTAGAAACAGATGTTTTCTTTTATCCTCATAATTTGAAGTTGCTGCTGTCTCTTTGCTGTACTGGTTGTTACCAGGTTACGGAAAAAAATTGCGGGCTCACAACATCCGATCAGTTAAGTGGAACCGAAAAGTAATGGTGTTTATGACACCACAGAGAAATTCATAGAGAAGGCTTAAAAGCACAAACTGTTTCTTGATTCTAAGAAAGTTTTTGCACGCAATGGACAAATAGTTACTTTAGTGACAAGGCTGCACTGTCTACCGTCCTGAACGTCTCTCACACTGGCTCCAGGCCATGAGGCAGTCCTTATTGTTAAGCCCTGCAAATCCACTAGAGGGCAATATTTACATTTTTTCTGAATCTAAAATACATTTCTTAGGGTATGTTGTTTTGTTTTGTTTCAGATACATGTCCTTCTTGTAAACATCCACAGGAAGGTGGGGCTTGTCGTATAGATCACCTAGACCAGCAAACCACTGACCAAATCCTAACCCTAACCCTAATGCTAAATCTAATCCTAAAAAAAAAGCAAACTGTATTTTACGGAACTCACAGTTCAACCTAAACTCTCTGCATCACCAGTACAACACCATACAAGGTGAGCTGCTGAGAAAACTGACCACACTAGAAAAGCTGTCCAATTGGAGATAGAAAGTTGATGTAAATCAGTTATTTGTAGTATTTATTTGGTGTTGTGTAAAGAAGTTCACAATGTTTTTTTTCTTTGACCACGTCCATGTAACTGTCATTAGTGTGAAAAGGAACAAAAATTGTTGATGTCAAATTGCCACATGGCATTCATGTTACCTAGAAACTGCCGTCAAGCATATGTTGAGGTACGTTTTTGTGGTTTGACAAAAATGTAGGCTGAAGCACATATTTCCTATATGCCTGTGTTGCACCTGTTTGTCTGACACAAGCAAAAGGCATGTGAGTGTACCTGTGTGAATGCTTGTATGTTCCTCCAGGCTTCTTTTGGTGACGAAAGACTTCTCACAAACCGTGCAGTGAAACCTCTTGAGGGAGTCGTGCAGTGCCCTGTGCATCTTCAGGCTGTGCTTTGTGGCGAAGCTCTTCCCGCAGACTTTGCAAGAGTGTGGCCTCACCCCCGTGTGGTTCAACATATGAATACGCAACGAGTACAGCTTGGGCATAGTCTTGCCACAGATGTCACACACAAACTCTCGTCTGGTGCGGAATCTGGCCTGATCATCCAAGCCCTGAGAATCTTCTGTGGCCATGGCTCGGGTCAAACTGGCTCTCTGGGTCTTCTGATGCTTGTGACGTGCCAAATGCGCACGGAGTGAGGCCGCGTACTGGAACTCCTTATTGCATATCTGTGAGAAGAAAAGAAAATTTAGACAGTGAATTAATAATGCATAGCATAAGGTCAGGTTAGAATTGTTACATTTATTCAGCCCAAGGGTACGCACGCTGCACTTGAAGATGCGAGCCTTCTCGTGTTTCAGAGCATGCATGATGAGTGTGTATCTCCTTTGAAACACCATGCCACACTCATTACATGCATGTTCTCCCTCCACCGCTCCTCCAGGGTCTCCAGGCAGAGAACCCTCTTCCACAGTCTCTGGCTGTTCTACGATAACAGGCTCCAGTTCCTTTGCTGAAGTCACTATAGCATCGGGAGCAGCCTCCAGGTTTGTCTCTGAAAACTCTGTCTCAGGATTCTTCTTCGCAGGCTGAACTGGTCGCCCTCTCTTGGCAAGGCCTTTCTGAGGTGTCTGGAGACATAATGAGATTCTAGTAAGACAATTTGGCTTTGTGCTTTCTCTTGCTCTACTTATGCTTGGCTCACTGATCAACAATATTATATTGGGGTCAAAGACAAATAACAGTGCCTGAAATATTTCCTGGTAAGAAAATGAATTAAAAAAACAACAACAACAACAACAACAACAACAACTGGCCAAAACTGCTCTGTGTAATATTCAGATTTTATCATTTAATTCAGAAATAATGTAAAATAGGCCACTGATAGCACTGATAGCTGATATATATATATATTAACAAGAACAAAAAATTATAGTGGTATTCAGAGTAAATTCCATTTATAATAAACATTGACTTAAATTTAAAGCTAAACTGAATCTGGTGGTGTAGATAGTCCATGGTTTTGTAAATCATTTCTATCGCTTTCACTTTTTATTTTCTGAATACTGTGTGGATAATTTTGTAATTTTCATAAAATTTCAAATGTCTGAGTTTCTGCATTTTTCACCACATGATGAAGGAGTTTTTCTTAAAAAAAATAATAATAAAAAACAGTTTACACCAATATTTTTTATTTAATAACTACTTAATAATGAAGTTCTTAAAATAAAAAAGTAAATAAAAACTTCTTCTGGCCTTATTAAAAAATGATGCTCATTAGCTCACAGTAGCTTTAGGACATGACATACTTGTGAATCGGTGCCACACGGGGGGCACTATCGAGCACACTTTTAAGCCATAAAATGACAGATGGGACCCCCTGTGGTCTTGTGGACCACAAGGATATGCCAAATCTAGATAAAGGTCACTGTTTGGGACAGGGCCATCATCACAGTTACAGTTTAATCACAACAGTTTAATCATACGCCGAGCGAATGGAAGTGCATACCTTTGCTGGAGGAGAAGTGATTTTTTCCTCTTCTTCGGTCTCAAGTCCCATATGCAGACGAACATAACCTCCTTCCCTCACAGATCGTTTTCTCAGGTATCTCTTGTTGGGATCTATGCATTCGTCTTCTTTTTTTTCGTCATCCTCAACCCCCTCCATCTCCACGGGCTCGTCCTCTGATGGCAGAGGAGGTGGTGGTTCCTGTTGCTTCACTTTAGGTGGTCTTCCTGGCCTCCTCTTGAGCGGTGCAGGGGGTGGCTGTGGTGCTGCTACTGGTGGCTCAGTTTGTTGTATGGGTTCAGTAGCCTGTGGCTCATCCTGCACAGCAGGTGGCGCTGCTGCAGCTAAATGCACAATCTCAGAAGCGCCTGTTTTGCCAGGATCCACACTAATGAGAAAAGCTCCTGTTTGCATGTTCTCTACGACAGGAGTGTCACCAACCTGTGGTTCCTCTACAGACCAACAGGCCTGTACAACAGCCAGGGACTCACCAGAACCTGCCTGCCCAGAGTGAGTGACCAAAGTCATGGTCTCACCCTCCTCTGCCTGGCCACTGTGGGCCACCATAGCAAGAGATTCAGCTGAACCAGCCTGTCCGCTGTGAGTAACTACAGTCATGGTTTCTCCATCTACAGTTGCGCCAGCCAGCAATGCCAGTGATTCAGCCGTGCCAATTTCACTTGTGATTACAGCCAGTGATTGTCCTGCTTCAGCTGTGCCGTCGCTCTGCATAGTCACCACATATGTTTCAGCAGCAGTGGGTGTGATTGGCTGAGTGGGCGCAGGCTGGTTGGGCAGCACAGTGTGGATGTCTCCTCTCTGGTAGACCATCAGCTTCTGCTCTTCCACTTTCTTATGCACAGACTCACAGATCTGAAGAACTTCAGCCATCAATAAATGGCGTGCCAGCGTGGCAACCTCTGCCATCACACAAAAGTTGAAGGTCAGATTGGAGGTGTAGGCAAAGTCCAACAATGGCAGGAAACTGACTTTGCTGAAGCCTGTTAGGTAAAAAAAAAACACACAAGACAATTATGATACAAAAATCTGGTCAAGCGTACCACATACTAATGTTTTTAAAAGAAGTAACTTTTGATCACCAAGGCTACATTTCTTTGATCAAAAACTACAATTCAGACAATTCAGAAAATTCATATTTTGAAATAACTGTTTTCTATGGAAATATATTCTAAAATATTTATTATCCTTGCGAGTCAAAACTAAATAATTAGCACCATTTTTTCAGTCTTCAGTAGTCTATCATATGATACTTCAGAAATGATTCCAACAAGCTGACATGCTTCTCTTGTGATCATTTACTCATAGTGCTTAATCACTTAAAACACTTTTTCCGTTACATATGTTTGTAAAAAATACAGTTCTTTCAAAATCATAAAAAATTTACATATTTTCAATATTTTAAAAAGTAGGGTACAACATTATATCTTCGTAATTTAGAAAGCTTAATAAGAAAAGAGATTTGTATTAGATCATTTCTTGTACAAAACACTGTGCAATATGTGCAAAATTAAACATTCAGAAAATATACAACTTTTTAAATTATATAGAAGTATTAAACTGCACTTACAACTAAATCATGTAAATATATATTTTTTCTTTTCTTAAAAGTTCTGACAGATAATTTATAATTTATTAGCCTGAACTGTTAAGACAGAACTGTTTCTGGTTTTAAACAGTGTTTTTGATCTGCCACTTTTGAGGATGCATTTTAGTTTTTGCTTTGTCAATGTGGACAAATGGTCCCTAGCTCACTAGAGTTTGGATATACAAGTAAAACACATTTGTACTGGACATACTAACAATGTAATATATTTAAAACCTTGACTTATTTTTGTACTGCTATAATTTCAATCAATAGAATTCACATGCATTTGTCTCACCGGAAAGGTCAACGACTGCTTCATGACTGGACACAGCACCCTTTTCCACAAAGAGCTCGTAGAAATAATCGCTGCAGGAGGCTAGGACAGCTTTATGTGCACGAAACTCCTCGCCCTCAATGATCAGCGTGATGTCACAGAACTCATTATTCATTCGCTGCAGGTTCAGTTTGTCCAGCATTGTCTGGCCATGCTTCGGTAAAAACTGCTTGACAATTCCCTTACTGTCCGCCTACAATCACCCGTGAAGGAAAAAAAAATTGAAATCTCATTTAGTTATCCTATATAACTGTATTTGTTACAAAACTTAATAACTGTACATATAACAATTTTACATTTAATAAATATGATGGCATATATAGTGACATAATTAAAAGTGATTTCTATATTCTGGGGTCTGATTTATAAAATTTTCAGAAAAGTAAACGTACAACAGGAGATACATATAATTTAATTTTATTAATGATTATGGCTCTTATGATGATCTAAAGTGGTTCAATATGTTTACTAAAAGTTTACTTACAGCTGTGCACATTCTTCCATCTTGTTTTTGTGTTTTTTTATAGATCACAACTTTTGCATGGGAAGGACATTTATAAATGAAACACCTGGTCTTTTATAGTAATTAAAGTTCCTATTTTAAGTAACTTCCGTTAATAATTTAAGATTCAGTGACATAAATAACATAGTGTACTTACAAACACCAGTTCATGTTTATCAACTGTAGTGGACTGCTCCTCTTCCAGATCCTCACGTATTTCATCATCCTCTTCCTCACTGGCACAAGCAGAGGAGATCTTCTGTCTAACTTGTCGGACAGCTTGTTTTGTGGCATCTTCAGTATTGCTTCTCCCCTTCTCCTGCTTGGTTTGGCAATGATTGCATTCCTTGATGCAGTCCTTCACTTGTTTCAGCACACCTGTGATTAGACAGATTAGATGTATGCAACACGCACTGATGATTAACAGACTTTCTATATTTTTACATTATATACAGCTGCAGGGAAAAATCAAGAGACCACTGGAAATGTAAAAAAAAAAAAGTAAAAATCCCTGCCTTTACTTAGATTGCGTTTGAGTAAAATTTTAATATTTGTTTTATTTTTTCAAAGGTCTTCTAAATTAAAAATAAATAAATAAGTATTAATAATAATAGTTATTTACTATTATTTAAAGAGTCAGTTAACAAATGTTTTCTTTTCTTGTCATTTAAAATGAGTGTTATTCTACTTTTAAATTCTGAAAGTTAAAGCATTGCGATGTCTAAAAATGTATGCAAACAACATGTCTGTGGGGAACAAAATGTACGTTTTTGTTATTTCATGCATAAAAATGCTGCAAATGTCAAAATATATTACTGAAACACTACTTTCGTTCTCTAAAAAAAGGACTTTCCTATTTAAAACTGTCATGTAGAGGCTTTACCGTATACTGAAAAATGAGCAAAATCAAGTAGTTTGTAACAAGGGGCAAATTATACATTTAATATTACAATTGATTAGTGTTTTGGTGTTTCACTGCAATCCTCAAATAGGTTTTGGTGATATTTAATCAATTTATTATTTCTCTATATATTCCAGACGAGCTTATTGTGGTGTAAGTCATTACTTTCGTACAAAAAATACACAAATAAAACAACCACTTTCTAATGTATGGGAGGAAATTAAGTCTGGTAACTTTCATAGATGCTTGAAAAAACATTTTATCTCTGACACCTGTATGTCTGTTAATCTTTCTCACTGTCATGTTAATAATCATAACCATAATAATAAATCGTGTTTTCTAAATATATTACCTGGCCAATAAAAACTTCGTTTAGCATGATTATGTTATTTACCGTTGCATAGCCTGCCACATCTGTAATTACCATAAACCTCATAGACTTCATTCCTACTTTTCTTTATCACTGACACTGTCAGCTTCCTTTCCTGCCACTCTCTGAGTGTGACACACTCTGCCAGAAACATTAACATGACACCAGCTGTCAGACAGCAATACACAGCAGTGTGGCATCAGTCTGGAAGCTGCTCTGTAATTAAAGCAGTGATTATCGTACCTCTCCACCAGTATTTCTGGGAGATGATCTCCCACGTCTGCTGCTGGTTGAGGTGTTCCCCTCCGGACGTGATGTGCGCCTCCGTGATCAGTTCCTTCCGCCTGTCGGCCGTCAGCACCACTTCCAGCTCTGTGAACTCATCCAAGCCCTTCTGCCGCCGCTGGTAGTAAAGGATCCCATTGCGCACTATGTAACAAGCCGCTGCCTTTCGGATCTTCCTCTTGGTGTTGCCGTGCGTGCCCGGCGCGTAGGGCTCGCGTTCATCGGTCAAGTAGCGCTGGATAGCTAAATAACTCTCCTCGCTCGACATTACCACGATTAATGACGCTCACGCAACAAAAACAAGACACATCGGCCAACGAGAGGTATTCTCGAGCGCAGAATTCAATGACGTATTTTTTCAGCCCTTTTGTGCTTCCATTGATGACCCAGAAATGTATCGAGGGTGATATTTCTGAAATGTTTTCCAAGGGGGAACGTCAGTTCTTGACCGTGTGGGGTAGACTTGCATGAACAGATAAAATGGCTGCTGCACAACCGGATGTTGCGTTTGAAATGGCGGAAGCAGCGACGAGCGAGCAGAGCGTCTCGGGAACGGCAGAGCGCGCTGTTTACCAACACGATCATTCTTTTTCATTTCATTATAACACAAACACAATAAGGCAACATTCGGTTAACAGCTTTCATCTACATTTACAGAACAGAGCACAACTAATAATCAAATCAATAGGATAATCATACAAATAAGTAAAATTTAGATATAGAATAGACGCACAAACAAACACTACAGGGTCTTCTATTCATTTAACTTTTTCCAGTAATCCAAACTGTCTTCTCCTAGTTTTGATTTGATAACAACTTTAAAGATTTACACCAATATTCCTTTTGGAAAACCAAAAACAGTGTTTTTTAAGGCACTCAATTGCCTTTATGAATATAAAACATCTCCAAAATTAGAATACTGTTCAATAGCCTACAAGTAGATTATTAACATCTTCCCCTAATAAACCAAAAAGAAAAAAAAAATCATTTTTAGAAAATTGTGAGTACAACTTGAATGAAACTTTTAACCACTCAAATGAATCGTAGTAGGTTCTGTTCTGCTAGGCTATATAAACAGTCAAAAAATAAAAGTGCAGTCATTTCAATGTCAACCTCACAGAATGTACAATTATTGTGATCAAAATTAAGTCTATGTCTAAGAAGCTCTGAAGACTACTTGAATATTTACTAAAACTCTTGAATATTTTAAAGTGTACTTCTTTAGCTTTGGGGGCAGGGGCGCTGGCTGGCTGGCAACCTTTGCAGGGATGCGTTAGGTAGTGTCATTTGGGGCCCTTATAATATCTCTGGGGGCCCCAAAACTGCTTAGGCCCTTAGAATCGTCCTAACTTTTCCCCTCCTAGCGGCGCCCCTGTTTAGGGGTAAGGGGAAAAGAAACATAGTTCTTAATTTGATAATAGAGCTCCTGGAAAAAAGAGAAGACACATTATTTCTACTAGCTTGTATTGGGAATTTATCTTGGGTTAATATTGATCCTATTATTTTATTAGGTATTTCACTCTAAATAAACTGCTGTCCATTTATCAACAAATATGACAGATGAAGTGTGTCATTAATGGTGACCACATTACTAACCATAATTACAAATACCTTCAGAATAGATTTTCCTATTGTATTGCTTATGATCACATTCAAAGTTATATTCTTCACAAGAATTTCTGTAACTCAGAAACTCACCTACTTTGTCTATTAGATAGACAACCAACCAAATACATCTCTCCCACCAATCTTCATTAAAAAATAAAATAAAAAATAATTTTAGATGGATTTTAGATAAAAAATAGATTTGTTTCTAAATAAAATTTGCCTATTGTTTCAAATTGGTGAATTATGTGGGGAAAATTATGTTTGAAAATTCATTTCCAGTCTAAAAGAACCTGTTTATGAAATTCTGATCATTTAAGAGGGAGGTTCTGTATTGAAAAATCACAATGTATTAAGAGATCTAGCACCTACACTGTTGAAAATATTCTTTAGGGTATGGAATCATTAACTATTATCAGTAAGCAAAACATTTTTTAGCCAATTAATCTTAAACAAGCCATTCACAGTCAAAATCTATGGCTGCAGACCCCGTCTTTATAATCCTTCACTATTGTTTCTCTAACATAATGAACTTTTCTCTTCCAAATATAGTTTAAGTTCAACTGATTAATTAATTACATTTTCTTGTAAGAAATGGAAAGGGAAGAAATTCCCCGTTTTGTTAATAAAACTCTTCCAAAAATGGAGATGTCCCTTTGCAACCATGTATCCAATCTATTTTTGAACAAGATCATTCTGACTTTGCCAAAGCAGACATTTGAGTGATCATAAGGAGGAAAAAAGTGCTGTGCAAAAGTGCTTCTATATTTACATTTAGTCATTTATTAGACTGTTGTATCATAAGCGACTTACAAATGAGGAAGTAATCAAGCAATTCATCATAAAGAGCCAATACTCACCAATTTCTGCAACAAAGTTTCTGATTTTATACGTTTTTTTTTTCTTGTAGTTCTCATGGTTTTTGGGTCCTATACTAATACAGTTGTGCTAGAAGTATTGAAGATCTGACCTTGTGAAATAAAGAATCTACTTCAAGAAAAGTTTTAATTGCAATTTTTGTAAAGAGACTATGATTATAATAAATAAATAATACGTGATTAATTAAAGTGTACAGTTAAAATAACCTGGAATATCTGTTTGTTTAATTGCTATTTAATATCTGTGTTTTTACTACTTATTTTTCCTTCCCTCCATTGTAATATCGAACTCTGGTCTATAAACTATAAACTCAAAATGTAAACTTATAATATATAAAGTTAACTTGTAGAAATAAATTACAGAGTTAACTTTGTCTTCTGCTTGGATGTAAACAGCAACAAGTGTACACTGCAAACAATGAGTAACACTTATGTGCAAAAAGCGTAAAAATAAGTATTTATTGTGCGTAAATATTGCTGCAGTAGTGCACAGTTTAAAAAAATAGCTTGTGCCAATATGCTATTTGATTTGAATTTAATGTAAATAATTCCTAAATTTAAATCTTATTCATCTGTCATAATTTTGCAGGTGGTTGCATTGATTTAATTCAATATAGCGAGGCCTTAAACATCTCTGGGCGTTCGCTGTGGGGTGTCTTTTATCCTCAGCCTCTCTCTAGGTATGCTGAGCGCTGTCTGACAGAGATAACTGGAAAAGCCAGCACCTCTGTATGGGTTGCCAGGCAACAGAAATGACTCATCACCTACTCCTCTGTGAAGGCTTGTTAGCAGCATCAGTTTGTCCGCAGCCAATCCGTCCATCCTTATCTGTGATGCATTCCTTCCACTGAGGAGACGCATTTAGTCCCCTGCACACTTCTGACCTGCTGGACTGATAAAGTCACACTTCATGCTGACTGAGATATACATGTGCAGATGAAAAAACGGTTTGACAGAAATCCTGTGTAAATAACAGTAAATAAAAAAGGCATTAACATTGATTCAGAGAGCCATTTTCACAGAGTAATTTTACATTTAAGAATTCTTTTTGCTCTAACTTTTAGATTTGTGGATTGCCTTACAATGAGCTGTATCGATTAGACCAGGGGTGCACAAACCTTTTCTTATGACAGGCCAAAAACCAAAATTGATTGATGGCTGAGGGCCTGAGGAAAATATACAAAACTGTATTACATTGAAGTTTCTATGGGTAATTTCCTAATTTTTTTCCTAATATTGAAACGTATCTACAAAACATTGCTTTTAAACTAATATTAAACTTATATTAGCTATTTAAAAATCCTATTACTAACACAATGGAGTTCAATGCTGAATGCACTAAGCTGCACCTTTGCCTTGATTTGCTCATGCATTGCTCTTTACCCAGTCCAGTGACAGTTTTTACATTTTTAAAAATCAGATTCATTGACAAAACTAAACAATACAAATTACAAAACAAACAAAAGGTTACATTATATTCGAAATCTCTGTCAAAGATATTCACCCTGGCAACCTCCTCATCATTGTCTATCATTCATTCATTTTCTTGTCGGCTTAGTCCCTTTATTAATCCGGGGTCGCCACAGCGGAATCAACCGCCAGCTTATCCAGCATATTTTTACGCAGCGGATGCCCTTCCAGCCGCAACCCATCCCTGGGAAACATCCACACACACACATTCACACTCATACACTATACGGACAATTTAGCCTACCCAATTCACCTATGCCACATGTCTTTGGACTTGTGGGGGAAACCGGAGCACCCGGAGGAAACCCACGCAACCACGGGGAGAACATGCAAACTCCACACAGAAATGCCAATTGACCCTTCTATCCATCCATCCATCCATCCATCCACTAGTTTGTGGGAATATAATCTCATTTGTTTGTTTTCATATGGTTTGCTAAAGCCCAACAGTGTTTTCAGGGCTGGACAAAAAAATAAAATCTATATATCTATCTATAGATAGATAGATCCATCCATCCATCCATCCATCCATCCATCTCCATGCTACTGTTATTGTGCGTTACATGCACTGAAAGTGTGCACTAATATGTTGTGCTGTTTGAATGCTCATCTGGAAACATTGCATGGTCCTTCCTATTTTTCCTCTCATCTCTAATTTATTCTCATTATTTTTATAATCCAATTTGTGCTCTGCATATAAAATAATATCTTGGCACTGCAAAATGAGACAAGACAATCTTTCACTACCAGGCTTCTGTGCGCACTTATAAAATATGCATAATCTACCCCTTTTATTAGAGTGTGCACAAAAAAGGGTAAAATTCTGATTTTATTAACCTTAAAAGGTCATTCCAGTAATATAAACACACATCAGCATTTTTGCTCAGGGTTTATACTATAGCTCTGCACAGATATAAACAGTCAAATCTGGAGTGCAAATACAGAGAAGTCAAAATAAACTAAACTGAAAATAAACTGAAAGATTTCTATCTATTAGGTTGTGGAAGACAGCAGGAGGGGGAAGCAATCCCTTACAACAGCCATGGTTTTATAATAGCAGAATCTGTAAACTTTTTTGTTTTTGCAGATTGATTACTTGTATTACCACAGTTTTATATCATATACCAAAGTTCCATAGTACCATAACGTTTTGCTTAATGTAGTAAAACTTTACTTTAATTTAATTTGCGGGTACCATGGTTAAGCTATGATAACCATAGTTGTTAGAGTTTATTTAAAGTAAAACCATGGTTAATCTTTATAAGGGATGGTTAATTTATGTCAGCAGCATGTCTTCATCTGGAAGGCACAAGGAAGACAATAATGTAAACCCACAATGACAAGTTACCCTGTACATATGAATGGATTCTGGGATTCATGTGTACATGAGATGTAAAATTTGAAACTTGTGGCTGTTTACAACAGCATTTTCCTATTTACGGAACGCATTTATTTGAATGAGGGAAAACAAACAACAACAGCAGCAGTAGGTGAAGTGGAAAATAGTTCTCCTAAAGAACAGAGTCTTCTTTGTCTCTCAGGCCATAAAAGAACAATAATTGCCAATAATTGTTCTGGGAAAATGCTCGCCTGTACTTCTCACACCCAGTTGTGGCTTTTGTGGTAAAGGTGATTAAAATTTATTAAAAAATAAAATCAAATAATTATTGTTAATAAAATAAAATACACTCTTTTCGGAATTGCAATAAAATATGAGTTAGGCTACTTATTTATTGCAGCAATTAAATTATACAGTAATAATAATGTGGAATTCATAATATGTGGGTTATACACATGATATATTGTTAAACAAGCATCTGTGAAAATGTTTAGCTTTTTTCAATTTAATGTCAATTTATTGTTGTTATATAATTCCCATTTGCTAAAGGGGAAAATGTTTATGTTGTTTCATTATTTCTTGACAGCCAGACAAATAAATAAAATAAAATAAAATAAAATAAAATAAAATAAAATAAAATAAAATAAAATAAAATAAAATAAAATAAAATAAAATAAAATAAAATAAAATAAAATAAAATAAAATAAAATAAAACAAAATAACTGTGTGGAGTTTGCATGTTCTCCCCGTGGTTGCGTGGGTTTCCTCCGGGTGCTCCGGTTTCCCCCACAGTCCAAAGATATGCTGTACAGGTGAATTGGGTAAGCTAAATTGTCCATCGTGTATGTGTGTGAATGAGAATGTATGGATGTGTTTCCCAGAGATGGGTTGTGGCTGGAAGGGCATCCGCTGCGTAAAACAAATGCTGGATAAGTTGGCGGTTCATTCCGCTGTGGCGACCCCGGATTAATAAAGGGACTAAACCGAAAAGAAAATGAATGAATGATGAAAATAAAATAAAATAAAATACAAAAACAAAAACTCCCAACTATATAAAATGTTCAAATACTTTCTGTCCCAGTATAACATGCAGAGAACAAAAGCAAACTGGGAACATTCTTTAAAAAGCCTGTTTGAAATAATTATTGTAACTCCATTTGGTGTTAGTGGCACAGAAATTACACACTTTACCTTTAAATTATCCAAAGCCGCAGCACTTTTTTATTTGTTTGTCAAGTGAGGTGGCTTGCAATAAATACCGGGTATGTGACTAACACTTCCTTTTGCTGGAACGATCTGGTTTGCTGGGATAAAGCTTCGTCTTTTATGTTTCCTCAACCTCAGCTTCAGCTACAGTACAGCAGTAAGAGCCAGAGAAGAGCTACATTAAACACAAATTAAAGACAGAGCACTGATAGGAATGAGTGAACGGATTCAGAAAGGGGAAGGAGCAGAGATAAAGAGAACAGCTTCACTGCAAGAAGAAAATAAAGGAAAGAAAAAAAAACAAAGGGAAAAAACAAATCTGTGATTTCATATGATTGACTTCATTTAAACTGAATTTAGCTTTCAAGGGAATAAATCAACATTTACTCACCTGGATGTTATTTCAAACCTATATGACGTGTGTTCTTTAAAAACAAAATCTATATATTGACAGCCAAATTGTGTAAAATGTATTTTGGAATATTTTCGGATGTTTTCACATAAAAAGAAGAAGAAAAAAATGAATAATATTATCTAAAACAATTTTTAAAAATACATATTAGAGTCTAATGCTGGGTTCAGACTACATATAAGTTTACATAATATATGACTGTTTCAGATGAAATTTTGACTCATGCTATTGACAAGACACATTTAAGTCAACTCTGGTTACATAAAGATTCTTTGGATTCATCTTCAATGCCTCCTCCTTCATCTTATTCCAAACATGCTCAATAATGTGCAAGTCTGGTGACTGGGCTGGCCAATCCTAGAGCACAATGACCTTCTTTGCTTTCAGGAACTGATGTGGAGGCTGAAGCATGAGAAGGATCCCATCTACTCTGCAGATCTCTAGCATGCCCCTATACTGAACGTAAACCAAACCATGATTTTTCCTACACTTAACTTGTCTGATTTCTGTGAGAATCTTGGGTCCATGCAGGTTCCAAAAAGTCTTCTGCAGTATTTGTGATTATTGGGATGCAGTTCAACAGATGATTCATTAGAAAAATCCACCTTCTGCCACTTTTCCAAATGATCAACTAAATCAATTATTATTTGTTGCTCTTACAACTGGGATCAACCACAAAACCTTTGTCAGGTAGTGTATGATGTCAAAAAGAAGGTGAAACACCAACTTCTGGATACAAGAGACTGGCAAAACAAACCTTGCCATAAAGGCAGGAGTATTGTTACCAAAGTTCCACAAACATTTCCTCCACTGCATAATTCCACCTAACAGTTTTAAAGCTGTCGCCTCATGAAATTATGAAATCTCCCAGACTTGGCATTAGTTGACACAATGGGGGAGGGAAACAATCGATTCCTTTAATTAATATTCATCATGCATTGTAAATTAAACAAATCAGAACAAACTGAATCCATCATAAAAGACACATGTGAGAAAACCCGGGTGAATTGTTTTACACAATAAAAAAGAAAAAAAAAAAACAGGAAACCTTAGCAAGAGTCTCTATTATTTCTTATTGCTACAAGGGGGATCATTTTTCCAATGGGGACTTACAAGGCTCAGTGTGTCTGGCTGAGCAGACATAGTTTTCCATCAGGGGTCACCTGGGAGAGAGTGAGTGCATCTGCCTGGATCTCTCTCTCTCTCTCTCTCTCTCTCTCTCTCTCTCTCTCTCTCTCTCTCTGTGTGTGTGTGTATGTGTGTGTGTAATCAGAGAACCTATTTATAAGACATGCATGTATTTATTCTCACTGGGCAGACAAGTATAACATGGAAATGCTGAAAGAGCAACATGGACTTTAATGTCATTTGAGGACAGATTAGCTTTGAACATTGTAATAGTTTGCTTGAATTCGTGTCTAAGGTTCAGAACATTGTAGATAACAGGGGGTCTGTGATGTTGTAGACAGTGTGCGGGTGCAAGAAAAATTTAATACTGCTATTCAGACTGATACCGATATTCAGAAATGTATTGCACGACATTAGTGCAAATTGTATGTATATTTCAAGTCTCAACTGATGCACATATTAGTCAACGATCTCTAGTAATAGAAAATTCTGAATTATATCGCAAAACGTGTGACATTATACCATAAAAAGGAAACTTTTTAACTTAAGCTGTTTCAAGTCTCAACTGATGCACATATTAGTCAATGATCTCTAGTAATAGAAAATTCTGAATTATCGCAAAACACTTGTGACATTATACCATAAAATGGAAACATTTAAAGCTGTTTACTTACTGTATGACATTCAGTAGCCTTAACTTCCAATTTCTAAACAGCTAAACCACTTGTAGCCAACAAACATGCCTCTGGGGAGCTTAGCTAACAGGCTACGAGTGTTCAGCCTCCACTTGATAAATGTGCTGTTGTCCTCTAAATAACATTAAGAACTTAGAGTACACATGAACAGTGTTTCATTAAACCAACAGTACCCAAACACATCAAGTGTTGTAGTCGCTCATTAGCTGATTACTTGTGATACTGATCTAAAGTACATTTAAAAATGTGCTTATAAACCTCACAAACCTAAAAATGAAGCCCAGGCTCATTCGAAATGCGTGCCACTGACTACAGGCTAGTTTCGGCACACATTTCAAGTGACAAATACGTTAAATGTCCTTGTTTACATTTTTGAAAATCTGAAATGTTACTTAGGGTATGTTTTGTTGTACGTCC
>CAIGQQ010036459.1:177177-189580 GCA_903798035.1 Danio albolineatus | reverse complement strand
ACACACACACACACACACACACACACACACACACACACACACACGCACACGCACACGCACACACACACACAATGGGACAAACTTTTGCTTTATTAGTTTAATCCCATTTTCCAAAGATGTGTTTATATCTGTAACACTGCTTTATAGTGTTAAATAATACTCAAATGATTTAACTTTATGCAGTTTTTATTACATGGCTGAATTACACAAATATATGTAAAAGCTATCTATAACAGACAGCACTATAAAAATGTTTTCTTTTCTTTTTTAGATTGAAAAAGGATTACATTTATTCGTTAAAAAATGAAAATAAGTACAATTTCAGCAAAATATGAGGACATGGCAATCAATGCAGGATTATACAGAACTTGTAAACTGTGAAGCTAACGCTAAATTGGAGTATGGTATGTTTTCTGTTAGTGCTAGCGAATGCAGTCAGTAGTTTTGAAACTGACAATCGAAGTCTGTCATTCGGCACAGGATGTACTTCCACTGCCGATCCCTGCAAAGCATAGATAAAATCAATAGAAAACCATTTAGTATGCAGCAACAACTACAGAAATGCTTTAGGTGCAAAATATTCAAATGAAAAAGACAACAGTGTTCATACAGACCTCAGTACACCACTGAAAGTAGTTTGAGCCCCCCTGATGAAGTAGCCGTAACTGGGAACCACCATCTCCCCCTCTTCTCTGTAGTACTCTGGAACATCATACGTCTTCCTGTGCATAAACCATCAATATGCAATTAACCGGAAGGTTTTAAATGACATGGAAACATCCTATTGTCTCAATTTAATCCAATCACAATTATGTCCATTATGGCGAATGACTCAATGTGTTGTTTGTTAACTCTATGAGAACTCACCAGCAGGAATAGGGGCACTTGTGGGCATATCGACAGCAATAGAATTGCCATTCTCGATCCAGTACCGCTTCAAAGTATTTACTTTGCACTCCTGCTACCAGTCCATTACTAGTGCAAACTGAAGACCTGTGATGAAGAGAATACAGAGAGGGCTCTTATATTGACTGAAGAGGCCGAACATCAGATGTGTGTTATTTGCTAAAGGGATAGCTTACCCTAAAATGAAAATGTACTCACTATTTACAGATCCTCAAGTGGTTTCAAACTTTATGATGGTTTTTCTTTGATTGTATACAAAGGTATTTTGAAGAAAGCTGGTTAACTGTTTTCAACTTTTTCCTGAATATAGTTTTTTACATGTTTAAAAGAATTTCAAACGTTTAGACAGAGTAAATGATGACAGATTTTGGGTGAACTATCTCTGTAAACGAATGTGAATCTTTCAAAAGAATGCTTTGGAATTTTCTGAGGGCTCAAAGTGATTGTCTGTCTCACATGTGGCATGCGGTCGTGTGAGGTTGTCTTGTGTGCATCTTTCTGTTTATGCTGAAGGACTGAGTGAAACACCAAAAGTAACGTGTCTGGCAAACATGCATAAATAAAGCAATCTGTCCCTTTCCGAACTTCAATTGGCTATTAGAGGTTTTTAAATGATGGTAAGTGATAAATTATAAGCTGATGCATTGTTCAATAAGCATTTGAGTCAATTCACTTTCCCTCAGCTTAGTCCCTGCTAAAAGGTCGCCACAGTGGAATAAACCTCTAATTGCTCTGTCACATGTTTTACTGGTGGATGACCTTCCTGCTGCAACCCAACACTGAGAGTGCACTAACTCTGCACTCACTGATTGTGCTGGGAAACACCCATACACATTCTCATTCTCGTTCATATATAATGGCCAAATTAGACACATGGCTATTTTCAAAACCGCAGCTTTTGCTACGTGGTTTGTTTGTTCACATGACAATGCAGGTGAAAACTACACTGTAAAAAATAAAAAAGTTGAGTTAACTTAAAATTTTAAAGCAACCGACTGCAAGGAAATTTTGAGTTTATTAAGCTTCAGTGGTTGAAGTTGAGCCAAATACATTTTTTAAGTTGACCGAAAAGGCTGGTTTAAGTCAATTATACTTTACCGAATAATTTGGCAATTATTCTTCAACCACCGAAGCTTAATAAACTCAAAATTTCTTTGCAGCCAGTTGCTTTAAAATTTTAAGTTAACTCAACTTTTTATTTTTTGAAGATATGGAGAAATCTAAATGTAAAGTCTCCTCAACTGAATTTTTTACTTTCATTGAACAAACAGTTCCAAATATTTTTTTATGAGTAAATTCAACTCTGAGCTCAAAAACATGTCCACCTAACTTACAATTTTAAACTGAGTAAACAATTTGCAAGTTGGATTTTTTACAGTGTAGCCAGGGTGAATATTTTTCAAAACTACAGGTACAGTGAGGCTGCATGGCCACTACAACCGGAGTATTCGCCTTTTGACATCAGCGTGCGTGCTGTTTACTCCTTTCTGATTTGCCAACACAGCTGAAAACATGAAAGACGCATTTGAGGCAAATTTCTGCATGTTCATGCCACGTATTGTGTATTCCATGTCATTCAAACCACTGCATGGTAATCTGCCTCTGTTTTCACTTTGCATTGTATGCAGTGTACTTGCGCAAATGTGTAATTCCACGTTTGGTGTCAGCGTAAAAATACTGTGTGGGCATGATCTTAGTTTTATCCATTTTAGATTTACCACGTCACAGGGATGTTTCATGTTTTCGATTAGGTGAAAGACTAAATGACTCACAGTTCACTTTCTTTTCAGAATAAATCCTTATTGCCAAATTTAATAAATACAACTCGCTATTTTGCACCTGATCGAATGAGCAATACTGAATTAATTGGTTTTGTAAACTGATTTAGTGACTCACTCACATACTGTATGTGAGTGAATGTTTCACTGACTCTATTATAGACAATTCACTTGTTTTGTAGCTGTATAAAATATGCAATATTGCACAAATTCTTTGAGTTGTATGCATATGTCAGTGACCCATAAAGATAAGTCAGTAGCTTGACTTTAATCTAATCAAACTGGAGGGCTGTAACACAAACTGGAACTAAAACTAACTGTTATGTGCCTTTTCATTTGAGGGCATAGTTCACTCAAAATAAATAAATAAATAAAAAAATAAAAAATAAATCAGAAACTTTTAATAATTTCTTTATTTTGTTGAACGCAAAAGAAAATAATTTAAAGAGAGATAAGAACCGGTAAACGTTGTCATCCAAAGAAGATAAAAGAAATACTATAGAAATCAGTGATGACCAGTTTAAAGCGATCTTTAAGATATCTATTTGTGTAGAAAATCAATGGAACAAGTGAAGGGAGAGTAAACGATGTGAACATTTTCAGTTTTGGGGCAGCTATCCCTTTAAACCTTTTTTGGCACTTGCAAATAAACTTGTATAACCATGATCAACTTCTGAATATCATGTTGTAGCTTGTTATAGTTCTAAGATGTTTACCTGTTATGGCAAAGCGTTAAATGAGTTTTTCCATGTAATTGCAAGCAATTCTAAATTGATTTAACCAGTCAGTATTTAGAAGTTGTTTGTGTTGTTTGCAAATGTCACCCCTGAGGGTTTTAAGGTTTTCTGTAAATACAGGTTTATTTAGTGTTGCTGCTTGTTTATGGCCCATACAAACTGTTGTCATCACAACAGGGAGCTCTGCACTACTCCCCAGTCACCCGCAGTGCCAGACCTTTGTCATAGCAACGTTAACGTTATGGGCAACCATTCTACCAATAGGAAACATGCCAGGGCCTTCTCTCAGAGGAATGCCATCTATGCTGTAGTGCAAATCAGATAGACTGCTCCTAGATAGGTAGAAAGCTTTTATTTCAGAGAAATTAGTAAAATAAATACTGAACAGCATATTAAAATAAAATACTAAATAGTAAAAATATTTCTCAAATAAACAGTAGTTATCAATATATTTATTAACAATGTATCTTGCACAATAAGGCGCAAGACGTGTTTGACGTGATTTGTTGCTATTTTCAGACCAGTGTTTTCAACCCTAATTTTCATGTTTTGCGCCACGTTGTTTAAATAGCACATCCATATGCGCTGCTTTGTGGACTCATGGGTGTTCCGGTCTAAAAAGGAGGTGTGTTAAGGCGCATTGTTGGCGCATTGCTATTGTGAGAAACTAAAATAGACTGTGCCGTTGACGAAATAAAAGCTAGTCTTTTATTTTTAAGTCCAGCGCATGCACTGGTTCAAACGCTTACACGCAGGACGTACAGCAATACACAAATATCTTTACATATAAACAATAAAAAGGATTAAAATGTAAATCACAGATATACAAAATGCTTTTTTTTTTCAGTTTATTCATGACAATTATCATTTCTATTATAATGTTTTTATTATTAGCAGTATTATTTATCATTTGCATATTTATATTTGTTTTAATAAAAACAAGTTTAGATTTGTCCACCTGTCGGATTTTGGAGACGTATGCATGACCATATGGGGCATAAGAAGAGGACGTGTGTTTGGATGTAACAGTAAGTGGATATAAGTTTTTAGACCTTCTTTATTTTTAGACCACTTCATTATTTTTGTTCATTTATTCGGTTGCTGGAAATTAGAACTGAATTTGCAAATAGTTTTGAAACAAATATTTACGCTTTACAAACAAAATTAAACATGTAATGGATGTCTTCAGTGGAGTGCGTACAACACCATTTCCTTATCCACAAAAGTAAAGGAGTAAAGTAAAGAGACAGTAAAGAGGCCCAATAGAGGAGGCTCATTCGTTATCCTCAGTTTCCACTGACAAAGTCTGCCATGTAAATAGCAAATGCGCCATGGCATGACACAATGACATGACAGGCAATGGGAGATGAGACTCTGACTGGTTTAATGGATGTTATGCTCAAAACACACTTATAACTCATTAAGAGAGTAAGCACAGTCCTGTTAGACCATGCGCTGGGGCGCAAACCATTTGTTTCCATCCTTAAAATCGCAAAAATGGATTCGGACACACACTTAATGCTTTTGTGCCATGCACTTTAGACTTTGCTCCTACATTGTAACAATAGAGTCCAAAATTACCCCTGGATGCTGGTAGCAACTAAATAAATCCATGCATGCAAAAAAATAAAGAAAAACAAATCTAATTAAATGATGGAAGGGACCATAGGATGACAGAGAACGTAGGACAATAATCATTTAAGCTGATATATTAAGTACAGTAAGTGTGTTGAAGCAGGGCTAGAACTAAACTGTGCAGGGCTGCGGCCCTCCAGGAATTGAGTTTGACATCCCTGCTCTTGATCTTCACAATTTCACATCACAAAGGCCTTTACAAATTATACTGACAAATTATGGATTCGATCTGATAAAATTTTTAGGAGGAGTTTGTTACACTGCAAAACATGTCATTTCCTGTTGCCAGCAGGTGGCACTCTAACTGTAACTGGATATTGGCATGTAAACATGTTCAGGTCAGGACTCAAACATCAAACATGTGAATTTTGAGACAGATCAAACAATGTATGCCTGAGTTATAACAACTTCCAGTCTCCGGAAACAACTTCCGGACACACCCTTCAACGAAAACTCTAGATCTTCACAATTTAACATCACCAAGGCCATTAGATGACAATACCCAATTTTGGTGTTGATCGGATAAAATCCCTAGGAAAAGTACAACGCCTGGAAATGCCAAAAACTGCAGTTTATCAGCGGAGGAAGTTAAAAATATCTGACTTCCTGTTGGGTTTGAAATTTTGCTCCTAGAGACTTTTTTTAGTAGGTATTGGCATGTTTGATGTGTGCGCCAATTTAGTACGTGTGTGTGAAAGGTAGCTCAGAGGCCACTCCATCAAAAGTGCATAGGTGGCGCTGTCGGGCCATTTTGCCACACCCATTTCCGAAACCCATAACAAACATAGATTTTCAATACTTCTGGGGCGTGTGCAAGGTTTCGTGAGTTTGAGCATGTTTAGACTCTTATGTTTAGAGAAGAAGAAGAAGAAATGGAGCAATTGCAATAGGGCCTACGGGTGGTGCTCGGTCACTAATTAGTTTACAAATTAAGTTATGCGTAATAAAACGAAATGACACAGGGAAAAAGTATTAAACACATGAAGAAAGGGAAGTGTAGAAAGGCAGTGAAAGCCCAGACAGAAGCTGAAATCTCTCAGTAGTCATTCAGCAACCCTCTGCCCTTCCTCATTGTAAATGAATATTAACTGCTACAGTCCAACATCTACCCTACCAGGATGATGAAGATGAAACCAGAGTGGACATTTCAGCAAGACAATGATCCCAAACACAGCTAAGGAAACTCTCCAATGGTTTCAGAGAAAGAAAATCAATCTGTAGAAGGGCCCAGCCGATCACTTGAATACAAATAAAGATGAGATTTGATAGACAAGACCCACAGAACCATCAAGATTTTTACACTCTGAAAAAAACATGCCTGATCAATGCATGTGACTCCATTCTCCATATGAGAGTCATCATTAAGCTGCCATCACCAAAAAAGCCTTGTTTATAGTATTAATCACGTTTCAGTAGTTCAGTACTTTCTCTTTGTGTTATTTTATTGCTATTATTTGAAGGCCAGATTTCAAGCATCTGTAAAACTGCTTTTTTTCATCTTAAAAATATTGGCAAACTTCGACCCATGCTATCAATGTCTGATGCGGAAAAGCTCATTCAACCCTGTTGGCCTGATTAAAAAACTTCAGCTAGTTCAAAATGCAGCTGCTAGAGTGCTTTCTAAAACAAAGAAATATGATCATATTACTCCAGTTCTTTCAGCATTGCATTGGCTCCCTATTAAATATCGTATAAATTTTTAAATCTTACTGACTACCTACAAAGCCCTGAACGGCTTGGCTCCCCAGTATTTGCAGGAGCTCCTGATTTATTATAGCCCATCACGTTCGCTACGCTCAATTAATTCTGGACAATTGATTATTCCCAGAATATTAAAATCAACTGTAGGTGGTAGATCTTTCTCTTATCCTAAACTCACCTAAACTCTGGAACAGCCTTCCTAGCACAGTTCGGGAAGCAGACACACTCTGTCAGTTTAAAACTAGATTAAAGACACATCTCTTTACATTAGCATACACATAAAACACAAATGCTTTGGAATCCAAATCCTCTAAAGGATTGTTAATCTGCATTATTTAGGGCAACCGGAGCTGGGAACACTTCCCAAAAGACATTATAATTTGAATGGCATCTGCGCTCATGTTAGTCTGTTTTTTATTATTCCCGAGGTTTCCATAATCCTGGAACAGGCCGTATCCTGAGCAGCTGCTGTGGTGGTCATGGAGGAGTGGAGAGCATGAGACAGATCCCTGTAAGACGATCCCTGTGACAGACGAATCCTCGCATTGTTCCCGAAGGGCCAGTCTGTTCACCAGCCGGTGACCCACCTGTGGTCTCTCTGTGATGGATGTGCAGCATTCTCCAGCCCCGGCGCCATAGACTGCAGCTCTGCACAAGACGTCTGGCCATAGGAGAAATGGTCGTGCCCAACTGAGCCTGGTTTCTCTTGAGGTTTTTTTTAATTCTTCACTTTCGCCAATTGGTGAAGATTTTTCCTCGCCGCTGTCGCCTCTGGCTTGCATGGTTCGGGACTTGTAGGGCTGTGCATCGATGGATTAATCTTCAGTGTTTGGACTCTCAGCAGTGATTATTAAACCACACTGAACTGAAGTAAACTGAACTTCAACACTGAAAACTGGACTGACTCTGTTTCAATTTTTTATAATGCATGTGAAGCTGCTTTGACACAATCTACATTGTAAAAGCGCTATACAAATAAAGATGAATTGAATTGAATTGAATATTACACATAACTCTTTTTTTTCTTTTGTTTTATTTTTTATGTTTGTATTGTTTGGGTTTAATTCCATGTAATCTGGTTTGATTCCATGTTCAATACTTATTTCCCTCGCTGTATGTATGTGTGTACTTTATGCATGCAGTATGGCTATCTATTGAGAAAGTGTGGAAAAAGAGCATAAGATTGCATAATATGATTTCTTAATTGTAAATTGCCAGCCTGCAGTGAGACTGACAGAACGTTTTTCCCTCTCAAAGCTCCAGCAGTGCGCAGCAGACACAGGCTGAGGTCATTGGCACTGGCTTTAAGGAAGTCTCACAAAGTGGGCAGTAGATCAGGGAAAACTATATTGAGTCCAATTAACCCACTGGAAAAATGTTGTGGAGTCAGGCGAGGGAGCTTGATGGAACACTGAGCGGCCCTTGGCGATGTTTCTTATGCCTCCAGAGACTGATCGCAGTAACCAGACTTTTCCTGTTCTAACAAGCTGGAAAACTGGTGAAATAAGGTCACTTCTGTCATGAGAGTCAAATCGATTGTAAGTCATCTTAATAGTCTTAATAAAGCCTGAGCCAAAGTTCCTGTTTCATTTATAATATTACACCACACATAACATTATCAGAAAGAAACGGAGGAAGGGAAAAAAAGAGATAATATTGTCAAGATATTTGACTTGTTGTATAAAGGGAAAATCATGAGAGGGCTCTGGGAAATTTTTCAATGTTTCGTCTGGGCAAACAGTCACATTCCTGTGGCCAACTAGAGTCTAGGTTGTATTGTCAGACATTAAAGTCTATTCAAGAAACGCATTGTTCCAAAGCTGCTTTACAAAATAAAAAATATTGCTAGTAAGGATTAGTATCCTTGAGTGTATATGTCAAAAGTGAAAGTGACAGAAAAAAGCAGTCGGTATAATGTTTAAAATGGTACAATGTGTATTGTAAACTATGTACAATATGCTCTTGATTGTTGCATTCAGTATGAACTTTATGTTATTATATCAAGGCAGCAGTTATTAATTATGTAAATATCCATTCACAGTGTGCCCTGACATTGCAGAGTGTAGAATAAGCTTGTTATTCCAGGAAAAGTTTAATCCTTAATGTGTTCAAAACAACAAAGCTTACACTGTTCATGGCAGTTCAAGCAGTCTCATAAGCCTTTAAATGGAGGATTTCACTGTGAGATTTAGTCCCGGGCTCTCTGGTTAAAAAATGACCTGGCAAAAATGAGAGAATGGTGTGTACAATTATTTTAATCGTGATCCACAGACCAAAATGGCATGTTCTGTGGAAGACTGTGATGTAATTATATTTGCGATTTATTTTTTTTCAATAAATTGTGTAAACATACTTGTGTTGTCAACTAATATCACAAATTTATTGAAGAAAACCTAAATATTGCTCCCAGTTATTGTTGTTAATCTGGTAACTATCTGAGAGCCTAAATTCCTATATATTTATTCATTTTCTGTTATTAATCCTGGCTTGCCACAGCGGAATGAACCGCCAACTTATCCAGCATATGTTTTACTCAGCAGATGCCCTTCCGGCTGCAACCCATCACTGGGAAACATCCATACACACTCATTCACACTCATACACTACAGACAATTTAGCTTACCCAATTCACCTACACTGCATGTCTTTGGATTGTGGGGGAAACCAGAGCACCCGGAGGAAACCCACGCAAACACAAATGCCAACTGACCCAGCCGAGGCTTGAACCAGCGACCTTCTTGCTGTGTGGTGACAGCACTACCCACTGCACCACCGTGCTGCCCTTCCTATATATAAATATAGATAAGAAAATTTAATTCTTTATTTTTTTTTGCAATTGTTTCCTTTAATGTAAAAAAAACATGATTCCTGAAAATGACTAAGAAACACCAGTGTTAGTATTTTAATAACAGACCATGACCACAAAATCATAAGTCATAAGTGTCAATTTTCTTTTAATGGAGATTTATACAACACCTAAAATCTCAGTAAATACGAAGAATCTCAGAAATAATAATTTCTGCTGATTTAAGATTTTAGGACAATGTCAGGCCTATGTCATTTTTGAAATAAATTTTATTATAGACATTAAAAAAAATATTGCATGAATCAAATTAGGCTATAGTGATACAAACTTCTAATAAACTACTGATTAATTTACAAAATATCGTCATGTAACATAATCTTTACTTAATCTTAATCTTTACGTCTAATGATTTTTTGGCATTAAAGAAAAATCCATAATTTTAATCCATACAATATATTTTTGGCTATTGCTGATATTTGCCCGTGCAACATAGGAACTGTTTGTGGTCCTGGCTCACAAATCATGATTTACAATTGTACTCATCGATACAAAACACAAAAACGTGATATCTGACAATTACTACAATTTAGTTATTCATGTCTCACGGTGGCGCAGGTGGTAGCACAATTGCCTCACAGCAAGAAGGTCTCTGGTTCAAGCATCGGCTGGGTCAGGTGGTGTTTCTGTGTGGAGTTTGCATGTTCTCCCCGAGTTGGCGTGGGTTTCCTTCAGGTGCGCCGCTTCCTCCCACAGTCCAAAGACGTGGTATAGGTGAATTGGGTAAGCTAAATTGGCCCAAGTGTATGCGTGTAAATGAGTGTGTATGGATGTTTCCCAGTGATAGGCTGCAGCTGTAAGGGTATCCGCTGCGTAAAACATATGCTGGATAAGTTGGCGGTTCATTCCGGTCCACCAGCAGCAGCCTGAACCATTGAAACAAGGCAGGATGAATTCATGCTTTCATGTTGTTGACGTCTACGTCATCTGTTGACGTCCCTAGCATCCGAATGTTGCAGTAAAAATCGAGACTCATCAGACCAGGCAACATTTTTCCAATCTTCTATTGTCCAATTTTGGCGAGCCTGTGCAAATGTTAGCCTCATTTTCCTGTTCTTAGCTGACAGGAGCGGCTCCCGATGTGGTCTTCTGCTGCTGTAGCCCATCCACCTGAATCAGAGATGCTCTTCTAAATACCTCGGTTGTAACAAGTGGTTATTTGAGTTACTGTTGCCTTTCTATCAGCTCGAACCAGTCTGGCCAATCTCCTCTGACCTCTGGCATCAACAAGGCATTTGCATCCACAGAACTGCTGCTCACTGGATATTTTCTCTTTTTCTGACCATTCTCTGTAAACCCTAGAGATGGTATTGTGTGAAAATTCCAGTAGACCAGCAGCTTCTGAAATACTCAGACCAGCTCGCCTGGCACCAACAATCATGCCACGTTCAAAGTCACTTAAATCCCCTTTCTTCCCCATTCTGATGCTCGGTTTGAACTTCAGCAGATCATCTTGACTGCGTCTACATGGCTAAATGCAATCTAATCATGGCTGATTCAAATTTTTCATTAACGAGCAGTTGGAGAGGTGTACCTAATAAAGTGGCCGGTGAGTGTATAAGCAATAACTCATCTCAGAAATAATAACACTATTGTTGAGATGAGCATGTACTCCAACAGAAATAACCACGTCAGCGATGTGATGCTGTAATGGGAATGAACTCCACAAACCCAAGCAGTGCTTCAACAAAAACAAATACCAAAGTACAACCTATAACATTAAAATGTCACATTGTTTTTCTAAATGAGATGTCATGCTACTAAAAGCGCTTCACAGATATACATTCAAACATGTCTGAGGCACTTTTGTGGCAGATTGTTAACGTTTCATTTTGGCAGTAAACAAGTCTCTTAAACTTAAGTGTTGCCATCATCTTTCCTTTGGCTTGTGGTTTGGGGAGAACAGCTGACCCGAGGCCAGGATTAAATGACATTTAGGAAATCTGGATTGACCCAAACATCTGCTCGTCTCTCTCCAGTCCTATTTAAGAAACGTTCATTGTTTCCCCTAAGACAAACAAATTATCATGATGTCGTCAAAGCAAGAACTCGACTCTGAAAGCTCGCATTAACTTTTTTGCAGTAAACATTCACATCTGAGTCTAATCATGCATGCAAGAGAGCTCTACACTGTAGTTAGTGTAAACCAAGCACACACACCAAAACTTCTCAGGCACAAATAGCAGAAAAACATTCAGTCTGTGTAGTGTCAAACATTTGTTCCAAATAACTGTCAAAAAATTGATATTCCTTATTTAAGACTTTCATTCATTTATATTTATGTTTAATAGACACTTGAAGCCAGCGTTAGTATTAATTTGGCCTCATATTGGCTGAAACATTACATGACAAGAGTCATTTAATGGACTTTTCTGTTATAGTCTTTTCTGTTCTAGATTTATTTTCAAATCTCTGTCTAAAAATGGATTAATACTTACATGTCTTCTACATTTAAGTTTTGAAACGAAGCAGAAATAAACTTTCCAAAACTCATGTTGCTGAAACATCAGGATGTAATTGTATGAACTTTTCTGCTGCAGTGAATGTTATCATATAAACAAGGACAAGCTGTATAGCATCTGTTTAATTGTGTAGCAACTGTCCAAAAACATCCCAAAGCATTCCAGTCAAAATTCCAGTTTCCCAGAGATGGGTTGCAGCTGGATGGGCATCCGCTGCGTAAAAAATATGCTGGATAAGTTGGTGGTTGATTCCGCTGTGGCGACCCCGGATTAATAAAGGGACTAAGCCGACAAGAAAATGAATGAATGAATGAATGAATA
>CAIGQQ010036459.1:88324-164159 GCA_903798035.1 Danio albolineatus | reverse complement strand
AAGAAGAAGAAGAAGAAGAAGAAGAAGAAGAAGAAGAAGAAGAAGAAGAAAGTTTGGGAACCACATGAAGGTGTGCAAAGGCTTAGAAAATAAAATAATAAAGGTGAACAACACATTTAGCATTTCAGTCAAGTAAAGAATTAATACAATGCCTGTCAGCACAAGGGCTTGTTTTTCCTCTTTCGTTTAAGAGCATCACAGATAGATTTAAAGAAAATATCCAAAAGGCCACCATGCATTAAAGCTTCTCTATAATAATAATAATAATAATAATAATAATAATAATAATGATAATAATAATAATAATAATAATAATAATAAGAAGAAGAAGAAGAAGAAGAAGAAGAAGAAGAAGAAGAAAAATTGTAATAATAATAATAATTACTGACTTGGCTGACTCCAGGACAGTCTCCTCATTAGAGCAATAGATCATGGCTTCTTCGAAGAAGTGTCAAAAGTTTTTGTGGAGGCAGTGGGCATTTAACTGTAACTTGTCTTGACAGGGGAATAAAAGGAGAGAAGAGCATGATGGGTGAGAAACTAATCCTGCCTTGGAAGGCTTCTAAAAGGCTTTTGCCATCTATTTCCTCGTGTCCTGAAAGTTTTAGATTTTTTTTATTACAAAAAAACTTTGCACACCCAAAAGTCAACCCCAAGTTTTAAACACTTTAACAGGTTAGTTCATCCAAACCTGAAAATGATGTTATCTTTTACTCACCCTTGACCTACACAAACCTCGTTGAGTTTCTTTCTTCTGTTAAACACAAAAGACAGTATTTAAAAAAATGTAGGCAGAGGAAAATGAATCCTGTTGACTTTGTGCTTTTTAAAAATGTTCCTCATTTGTAAGATGCTTTGGACACCAAACTAAAAACACATTTTAAGTTTTGCCAACATTCCTAGTCAGTTACAAAAACTTCTTTTGCCAGAATGTTTTTTTCCTCATAAATATTCTAAATATTTTAAAAACAATATTTCCTTGGTTCTCAAAAATCCAAGCATTTAAAAGGTCGAGTAGTAAAGTAGTTTTATATAAATGTTTATATAATTGTAAACAGCATTTTATTATATAAACCAAATTAGCATTAATTATTCAACTTTGTAAGTTACTTAAAACGACCTTAAAATGCTTAATGAGCACATCAAACAAATGTTACGAATTAATGTTACTAATATTTAGAGTTTCTAAAATATGATCTTATGTTTACAAGTCTTAGTTCCTCATTATAAAGCTTTGACAGTGGCCTTTCAAAAGCACTTTTATTCACTTCTCTCCATCGACTACTCTGACCTTGTGACATCCTCTCTGACCTCTAGAGAGCATATCACTACAGTCTTTGCACATGGCTGGATGACCAGAGGCCTGCATTAAAACAACCACCACTCAAGGGCGGAGCCTACGTGTGGTCTCAACCTATCAGTGGCTTGCAGCAGATATGAGTGTGTGTGATCTACACGCAGAGACCAATCGTAGCACTTGCTCTCTCAAAAGTGCACTATTGACTTTTGTTTCTCTCACATGTCACTGTAGAGCTGCCTGTGAGCGTGTGAAGTTAGCTGAGCGTATCTGCCAAAGGAGAAGAGTTTTTGTTTAACCTCCAGTGATGTGTGTGCAGTATTATGATGCAGTATGATTTTACAATTAAGCTGTGTGACAATCTTTTGTAGGGTGTGTATTTCAGATGGATGAAAAATGGCAAAAATGGAGAGCCAACAGTAGAAGTGTTTACATTTCACAATGGCTAACTGCATCAATATTCACTGCAAGCATACAAAGAATTTGAATGTAAGCTATGGAAAATAGGGTAGCACACTGCATGCGTGAAAAAAATAGCGTGCCGTTTTTTTTGGAGCAGGATGGATATTGATTATGCAGTCAGTCTGGCCTGCACTTCCCTCAGGCGGTGTCCCTCACTGGGAGCCTGTGCTGGGTTGAATATCTCTTCAACTCTTCCTAGATTGCTCTTTTAATTGTGGGAGGAAAGATGAGTTTTGGCCCCCCGCTGGCCTGCTGGCTCCAATAAGACCTTACAGAAACATGAGGCGAAAAAGAAGAATAAATGTACGTGAGAGAAACTTAGTAGCACTTAATAGCTTCCAGCTACGCTCAGCTTACACAACATCTAGGTTAAATGTTTTGTTATATCACCACTGATACACATATACTGTATATTTAAGAACTTAAACATAATTTTTCGTCACAAAAGTAAATGAAGGCTGTCCACACTTGCCATGTTTAGTTCAGTTAAAGGAACACCACCTTTTTAGGCTCATTTTACAACTTTGCTAAAGTAAAACCTTTTTTTAATCCATTCAGGCAATCTTTGGGTCTGGCAGCGGGAGCGTGTTTAGCTTACCTTAGGATATATCATTTAATCGGATTAGACCATTTATTATTATCTTGTTAAAAATTTTTTTTAAAAGAGTTCTGATACTTTTACTAATAAATCTTCACTCTTCTGTAGTTACACTGTGTACTAAGGCAGACATTAAAAGTATCGACTAGGAACTATATGCTCTCATTCTGGTGTAATAATCAAGGAGCTTTGCTGTCGTACCATGGCTGCAGCAAGCATAATGATATTACGCAGCAATGTTAACTAGTTACTAAGCTGGGGACTATATGAAACTTTAAATAGAAAAATGATTCAAATAATTTTTTAACATTTTTGAGAAAGATGCTAATGGTCTAATCTGATTGAATGATTTATGCTAAGCTAAGCTAAAAGTCCCTGCGCCAGACCCAGATATCGGCTGAATGAGTTCAAAAATGGTTAAACTCAACTGGTGACTTAATTGTAACTTAAGACTATTTTTAAGAAAAGGTGGGCTTTTTCTTTTAGACAGACTCTGGTGCAATTGCTCTGTTAGTGATTTTTAAATGAGTTTAAACTTCAGGTTTGAATAGTAGATCGTAACTGGACAGCACTGAAAAGATGGGTCTCAGCCAGCTTAAAACAAACTCTGGAAAAGTTGGACAGACCAAACACATTTAAACAGAAAACAATACATAATGTGATAGGATGCAACAAAAAAAAGGACAAAAAGCTCAACCATACAGTACCTGCTTTTTCTCAATTTTGTTGTGATGTTGCCTGCTATTGTTCAGGGGATGCTTCACATTGCAGCAGATATTTGGGGTGTAATAAATAAATTCTTGTTTACACATTTTTAAGCTCTTCACAAGTTCTCAGTTGACTAAAATAGCAGCATATGTATGCACATTGAGCATGCTTAGCCCAATACACTGCATTGTTTTGGATGTTTGGTAAGTTATGATTATAATATGGCATTTACTTTAAGCAAACCAGTATATTATTTTTTATATATTCACATAAAAAAGTATTCTTTTCTTTTTCAGAACCTGACCAAGCAGACCAAGATTACTGTACAATTGTAAATACACTGTAAAAACTAACATAAGTTTCCTTTTTATTTAAAACAATAAGGTTTGTGTTTGTTTTTTCAAAAATGTTTAAATTAGATTTAATTCTAGATTTCCATGTACAAATATTGTGCTATTTTAAAGGTTCCCTCTTTTGTGTAGGATATCTTTTAAAAAATCTTACTTGTATTACCTTAAGTAATCTAAAAATACACATCATTTACAAATCTTTTTGAAGAAAATTAGCTCTATTTAAAGGGACTCTCTAAATTTCTTCTTTCCAAGAGTCTTCTCTGTTCTGATTGGTCAAATGGTCCAGCTGTAATTCATTTATTGCTTAGTGTATAGGAAATGAATTATATTTATATATATATATCACTATATCTGAATCTCAAGCAGAGTAGTGAGTTTTTATTTTGTTTGTTGTAAATTTTAGATAAGGATTTTAGTGTGTAATACTTATACATCAGCCTAAACTTCTTCAACATTTGGTATTTCCTTTCGACTATAGGCTAGCGTTATTCAAATTTGTTACAAATCTGCGTGGGTTTGTGCAGGAAGAAAGACTGGAATTACTGACAACTCTTTCCAGGGACTTCAGAATCGGTTCTTTCTTTTTGGGGAACAATAACTCTATTTATTATGCACTTTGATCTTCTTTGAGCTTTGTAGACCATTTACATTCACAAACAGCTACTGTGCACTGCACACAAAAAGGTATATTATCTCAAAATAAAGTATAATATACCTTAGGTTCAAGAATAATTGAATTAATCATCATTTGTTTTTAGAGGATATTAGAGAAACTAGTTTGATCTCCATCTCATAACAATAGCAATCTACATGTAACATGTGTAATACTTGTTTTAGTAGCTTGTCCAGAAAATAATAAAAGAATACAATTTTTCCCTCAGCTCTTTTGGATTTCCTTTCACTTCTTTAATGACCCCCACTCATCTGTGAAACAAGAAGTGGCCCAAACACTCAGATGTGTTACCCTGTTTACACTGAAAGGATAAATTTGGTCATGTTGAATATATCTGGTCGTTAGAATATACAAAATGCTCTTGCTTCCAGCCTGGGGCTACATTCCACAGCAGAGCCTCTATGTAAATATGGCATATATGTGCTGGTTAGTGAAGTCTGCTGCTTCACCAAAACACAATCATGATGCAATGTTTTGCCTGACATTAAGTCAAAAAGTACATTTGAAAAGTATGCTTATTACAAAAGCCTCAATAACTGTCTGACTCTCTGTAAACAGACACCTCAGCTTGAGAGATGGTAATTGGAAAACCAATGATGCATTATAACAACAAATATCCCAATGTCCCGTCACCCTCTCATTTGCCTGTACTGTAACTCTTACATGAGTGAATTTTGACTCTGCTGTCGCTGCTGTCAGCTGATGTTGAGAGATATCTGAGGCACATTAGAGGCCAGGGGGAAAACCCTTATCACCATTCATACTCTCTACTGCCAATGTGTGTCAGTGCCAGTAAGATAAACACAAAAAGAGGCCACGAACTTCACGCTTTTTAAATCGTCTATAGCTTCAGGCAGTCTTTGCGACTATTATGTCAGATATATTTAATTGGATCACAACTATGTTGCGCACAAATAAAGAAAACTCTCATGGTTCTCAGTTTGAAACTGGCTGTGAGAGTAAGGGCACTGAAAAAAGCTACGCCTAAGAATAGTTTAGGCATCAAAGGGCTCAGCACTATCTGCACCTCAGCTTGTCAGCTAGTAAAGAGTTGTTTTGAAGTTGAAAGTAATGGTGAGTTTATTTAGTGTCAAAGGGAGGGGGGAACAGGCGAGCATGCTGAAGAAGATGCCATCTTTCCGTGCCGTTGCACAGGTATGACATTGTTGATGAACTGGGGTCTGGCAGTCCATGCGCCTGCCACATTCAATCAGCAACCTATACCGGAATGCAGAATCCCAGAGAACTTGCCAATAGCAGGGTCTATGAAAATACAAAACACTTTTGCTTCTTACTTGTAAGAGTTTGTGGGTGTGGGACTTTGGAAACAGTCTGATGTTTATAGGTCAAGGACAATAAAAAGTTTCAAGTTCAAGCATCAAAATAATTACAATGTAATATAGCTTTAAATATGTTTCCATACTTTAGAATGTGCTCATTTTTTTCTGAGCCAGAAATCTTGCCAGGCATATTTAGTGTTAAATACAAGACATAGTTAAATACCACAGTACAGCGCTAAAATGTTGTTAACAGTTTGAAATCTCTATACTATGCCAATATTCAACAAAACGCTAGGTTTTACACATTCATCATCAAAAAGTTTCTATTCACTTAAAATATAGAGACATTTAGCATACTCACATGTTCTTTAATATTATATATAATTACAGCCCAGAATAAGATGTAGCTTCATTTTTACATGAAGATATATGTTGCTCTGAATGATGAACTTTACGATATTTTGATGTTTTTTACTCACAAAAGTTAATGTAAATATTGAAGTGAACACCTGTGTTTTAATATGCTCTCTCTCTATATAAAATCACTTTTGTCATTTTTATTTGATGCAGAAACTAACATGATATCCCATCTTATTCATTGATTAATTTTCTTTTTTGCTTATTGATCTGGGGTCGCCACCAACTTTTCCAGCATATGTTTTGCACAGCGGATTCCCTCCCCTTTATGGAACATCGATAAACTCTTGCATTCACACACACGCTGAGGAAACTCCTTACACATGCGAGTTAGTGCCTAAATTGCACATATACCAAAACAATACAGAAGTGTACCTTGGGTGTCTTTAAGGTACTAATGTGCACCAGTTAGTTACAATCATCTACCTTTTGAAAAGGTACTGCCACAGTGACAGCTTTTGAACTTTTATTTCTGAGAATAATGATGTTACATCAATTAGTGGTTTTAGCTCATTCACAGCTTTACCATTACAATAGCAGATGATGTGA
Organism: Danio albolineatus; assembly: GCA_903798035.1. Lineage (NCBI taxonomy): Eukaryota > Metazoa > Chordata > Actinopteri > Cypriniformes > Danionidae > Danio > Danio albolineatus. Next base: position 157,822 of record CAIGQQ010036459.1, on the reverse strand, counting down.
TTCATCCTTTTCTAAATGAATGTACTATGGTTAAGCTTCAAATGGCACTATCTATTATATAGATATTAGGCCAATAGTGGTGCAGTAGAAACACCTGTGTGTACTTGTTAAAAGCTCCTCACCCATAACAACAACGCATGCACCTATTAACTGATGATTTACTGCAGATTTAGTATAGGATGAAATTGTTTAGACATACACTTAACATATTCTTGTATTTTATAGTATATATATAGTTTTTGGGGTCAACCAACCCCCAAACTCAATGAATGAACCTGTAATCCCAGTATGCAGGCCCTAATGCCTGCAAAGATTAACACTTGTTGGAGCTTGTCTATGGATTATGAGAAAGAAAAACAAAGAAAAGGACCTAAATTCACAAATACCTCATTGAAAGACTGAAGCTCTACGGCTCGGTGCTCGTGTACAGGTTTAGTGGAGGTGAGTTCATGGTCCTGTTGCCTCCCACAAATGACCTTGAATGGAGCACAGATCACATACTTGAACTTGAGCAATCCACAGCAGGTCAAAATGTTTCCTCCTCTTGACAACACACCTAATACTCACATTTATGCTCACACTATCAAGGAGGGAAGGTGTACAAATAGAAGAGAATATAGTTTGAATCATAGCGCCATCTGTACTTTCATAAAATAATTATGATTATAATAATAATAATTTTATTTGATCACATGTTGCTTTTGGTTTTCTGTAATACTGCAACAGTATTATGATGAGGTAATTGCATCAAATGGTGGTATCATTCGTGTATAAATGTATGCATGGCGTTAAAGAATACTTTAAACAACGCAAAATCACCTTGGTAACGTACTAAAAACACTGGCAGTGCTGTGGTGGGCCTGAGTTAGATCTTCAGAAATCACACAAGCGAACAAGAACTTTAAAGCACCGTGGTACCTTATTGAGGTTCAAACAGTCTCAGACTGTATGTGGCCACTCAGAAGATAATTTTGAGGTATAAGAACACAGTTTGGAGTTTGAAAGAAGCAGCGCTGAACTGTGCGCACATGCGAGCATGAATTCCATCCGTTTACGAGCTGTTACGCAAAAGCAAAGCGGCCTGTGATTGGTCAATATCTGCCCTCCCTCTTTTGAAGGTAACTTATTAAAAAGAGCCACTGGGCGGAGACTGGCTCTGACTATATATTGAGTGAGTACAACCAAAGGTACCGGGTACGACTTTGTCCTTTTTAACGACACTTAGGAAGGGGACAACATCGCTGTGAAGTCCATAAGGCCCATTTAAACACCACCAAAAAGGGAACTAAACACCGAAAATGCCCGCAAATAAAGATGGTGAAGGTGGCTGGAAGTCCTTTATCTGGAATTCTGACAAGAATGAGTTTTTAGGACGCACAGGCTGGAGTTGGCGTAAGTGTTTTCCAGATTGTTTCATCAGCGCCTCTTCTCTTGGAATAAAGCTGCATTTCCTCCTCTATAAGATAGTAATATTGATACGTCTCGACGTTAAAGACGGGATAATCGGCGTGTTTCCTGACTTTGGACAAGCTCGGCACCTGTTTGATCTGACTGAGTCGTGACTTTCGTTTTCAAATAGAAAAAAATCGCGCTTGTGTTTTGGCTATATCATACGCAAGTGGTTATTGTCACTTTTAAGAGATGGCAGAACAGAAGAACGATGTGTTATAGAGAGAATCGCGTTATAGTCGTGTAATAAATGAACAGAGCAGTGAATAATACGTGTAACGAGCCACGGTGTGGTAAAAATGTAAATGACAATGTCATATGGGAAGAAATTGTGTTTTTATAGCGCGTTTCTTGAACATTTGAACAATGATTTTATTAAATGTTAACGTTTGGGTCTGTAGTGCGTAAAGAATTTGTCATTTTGAAGGTCGTGATTAGGATGTTATTATAACGTTAGTTTAAGAAGAGACTGTTTATTACGTTGACTTAGCTGTCTTTCAATGAGAGATACTGATTCCAGACACTCATGGGTACATGAGTTTGATAACTTTGCTGTTTTGTAAGCATCAAATGATTTCAAAGTTACAACCTGCAGCCATCTATTCGTTTAAACAGCTATCAAACTATTCAAACATCGCCAAACAGAGTAGAAACGATTATGATTTGAATGGAAACAGCCTTTACCGCGAAGAGTCACATTACATTAAAGCTTCAAGTGTCAGACATGAATAAAATGACCTTAGCATGTTTGGCTATATAATTTCTTTCCTCAAGGTGACTGAAATGTAATTTGGCCAGTAACTTTATGGCCTACAGTTAGTGATAATGTCATAAAGCTGGATGTTCAGTACTCATTCATCGTCCTTCTTTCTGTGTACATCTATATTATCTGTAAATATATGTTATCAGCTTAGTGTTTTATCAGATGGAAGATTGACATGCACATTTGCATTCATTAACGTATTCCTTCATTAGTCCTTGCGTTAGAACAATAGTTTTCACATTTAATGAGACAACACGCAGGTTGTGAAGTACACATAGTTGAGCAATGAAACAGGAGGAAATATTATGTGTCTAAGTCTGACACATGTGGAGTATGAGGGAGTCAGTCACATGTAGCTTAGCCAGCTAGGCTCTGTCCGTGTATTTCGTTTTATACTTAACAGATCTAGATCTAGAAATTTCACGTAAAACAGTAGAGATTCAATCAGTGAGAATTTACAGTTTGTTTAGTTTGATAAAGTTGGCAAAAGCTAGCCAAACAAACCGTAACGTTACGAGCTTGGAAAGAGCAAGAGAAAGGGGATGTTAGCGGTAAAGGAAGTGTTTCCACTGACGCGTATGATTTCATTAAAACTCGTATTATTCATTTAAAGAGTAGTTTTTGGCTTCGTTGTATCGTTTTAACCGCTTTATAACCGATAATAGCTAACGGAAAGTTGTCCTTTGTATTGCGTCATTCAGATTGCTGCCCCCAAAACACTGGCTGGAGGCTACAGGATACAACTAAATGTGTTGTTTTACATGATTTAAGTTACTCGATTGAGTGAAGCTTTCAGGTAAACCTATGAGAAGTGAGAGAGAGTGAATGACACCGTTAACAGCCAATAGACGCCCTGCCCTTACTGTTGGCATGTGGCTAATCTTACTCTCAATCTTTTGAAGATGGGTTTAACAAGGTTTTAAAACATCATAGGAGTTTAGAAACAGAGGTCCTATTATTTATACCCTCAGGGTCAGGCTTTTTCCTCTGCCCACACCGAATCTCTCCGGCACGTGAAACTATTGTTTGTGGGACTGTATTCAAACTTGAATGTGTTTCCTGTAGATTTAAGAGGCGGCAAAGTTTTACTGCCAACATTGAAGGAAAGGAAGTTTAACTTCGTCATTGACACACACAAACCTGGTCCTTATGTTTATTGGGGACCAGTTTGAAATGGTTGTTGTGGGGCTCTTTCAATGAAGCCCACAGACTAGTACAGTTACTGACAGACAGGAATGTTATTCTGCAGGTCTCGTTCTGTTGCGTCAGACAGAGAGGGGCATGTGAGTTCTGGGACCTGCTGTTATGAGTAATGTGTCGCTGTTGCTTTAGACAGGAAAGTTGGGGATGTTTCACAGTGACTGGCAACTTTGCATAAATTTCAAAGGCTCCAAAGGCAACTAGTTTCTTCAATTTAAAAAGATTTTCATGTTTATATATCCACTTATTTTTAGGATCAGTACAATTTAATCAAAGAACCAAAGTTAAATCTGATATAAGAAGCTTGTAAATTATCAAAGTTATTTACTAACAATAAGAAAACCTTTCGAATTTTTCAGAGTTTTGTTACTCTTTATTCTCTGTAGTTTAGATACAGTTTCCTCTGAAACAGATATAATGAAAGATCTTTTCATTGTGATTATTTTTTGAAGAACATCTGAATTAAATGTATTATTTGATAAGAGAATAATCTGGATGATTGTAAGGAGACAAATCTGGATGCTAGCTTTCAGTTGATTGCGTTTAAAGAAATTGATTCGATTGCAGAGGTTTGACTAATTTCTTATTTATTCATTTTTTTAAGTGGCAATAGATGAATCATTGCCACTATAAAAAAATAAACAAATAAGAATTTTGTTTGAATTTTTATTTCATGCAAACCTCAAACATTCAGTTTATACCGCATTCAACCTAATCTGTTTAACACTCTTTAAATGAACAAGATTTAGTTTCATAGACCTTTGGTTTAGTGTTTACAGAAACTCTTTTAACACTTAAACATCCCATTGACTTGATGCTTCATGTTTTCTCCACAGTCAAAATCTTCGCCTTCTATGTAATCTTCTACGGCTGCTTGGCTGGAATTTTCATTGGCACCATCCAGGCCATGCTCCTGACTCTCAGCAACTACAAGCCCAAATACCAGGACAGGGTTGCACCCCCAGGTAACAATTCAGATTGGTTGATGTTGAAGATATTACATGCCCAAAATTGTTCAGAGGTTGAGTACTATCTGTACTTAAAAGCTGTAGGAATGAATCACCAACCCAAACAGATACAGAATGATCTATGTGTACTTTAATAGTTGTTTTGTCTGACACGATTTCTGATAAGCCCTATATCTGACAGTGTTGTGTTGTTCAAAATTGTGACTAGCATCAGGGCTATCGTAGGTACTTGTACACAATTTAGTTTTAATCTCTTGTTCCACATTACAGTCTTGTTTTACTCCTCAGTGGTGTATTTTAAAAGTGAAATTCCACTTGAGATTGGTTTGTCACCTGTTTAACAACATTCACTTTGCCATCATGGGCATCAAGAAGGTTACATGTCATTCTTAAACAGTTAATTTGGAAAAATGGAAAGAACAACATTCCCATTGATACACTTTGGAAAATTGTTCCATAGCGCTAAATGATTCTGTAAACCCTGTGACGTTAAAGGTCTGTCTGATCTCAGAGAGGGAAAGAGGGTGGAGGTGGTAGGAGTGTGAGGGAGGAGAAGGAGAGAGACACACAGAAAGCCATTTTGACCTTCACACTCCCAGCTAGACTGACGAGGCTTCCCGTTTGGGTTCTGACAGCATTGTTGTTCCTCATTGGCACACTTTGCATGTCCTTGAGCTGACTAACAGTCTTAAAGTATTTCTGATGCTGTCGGCATTTCTGCATGTACAACATACCTCTGAAATACTTTACAGCTTGCTTTGATTTTAACTTTGATCTTGTTTTGAACACAATCGAATGTTTTTTTAATTGAACTTTGAAAAAGTAACAGTGGAGAGCATTGTATCCTGCAGTTTCCATAATCCCCGTAAGGTTGCCTGTTGCTCCACTGCCAGCCATTGGCCACACCAGCCATGCCAGTTAATGTTTGCATAGTGCACACTCCCGCCCTGGCATTACATTTAGCAGTATTCCAAAGGGCCCCGGAGCATTAATCTCTCTGCCAAGAAGAGCCGTTTCCCCTTTAAGAGAGGCGGCCCTTGAACAGTGCAGTCTAAAATGAAGTGGAGATCACCATGGTGTGCAGCTATTTGCTGTGAAGCAGGCTGGACGTAGAGAAGACATGCAGCCCGCGTTCAAGTCCCGCCTCCCACTTAGGGGCTAAAAGTTTCCATTGTGTGACAGAAGCACGTGAGGTTGTGAAGAGGAGGAGGGGAAGGCTGGGAGACTTCTCTCAAGCTCTAACGGCAGTCTTAAAAGTCTATCCAAGAGTGCCCATGAAACTTTCAAATGTGCAGCACACCAGAAGCTGCCGTTTCACACCAGCTGCAGCACAAGCACCAAGGTCATTGCCAGCCTGTTGAAACAAAAACTGCCATTACAGACGATATAAGGCTTCTGTTGGCTGGCTCCCCTCATGCCACGCCCCTCTGTGGCCGTACGTTCGAGCTGGTGGAAAATTACTGCCAAGCTGGGAATCTGAACAGCGAACTTCCATGAGAATGGGTAGAGTAGGCAAACGCTGCTTTCAGAGCTGGAAGGAAATGCATTTTGCTAAATGTTCATCTTTGTGGTTAACACCAGTTGTCGCACCACATTTATCAAACTTCTGCTTTACTTACAGGATTATCACACTCCCCACGCCCGGACAAAGCAGAGTTCAACTACATCATCACCGATGAATCAAGTTACATGCCATTTGTCACTCATATTGATGAGTTTCTTAAAGCATATAATAAAGAAGTCCAAGAGGATAACAGCAAATTTGAAGATTGCGGAGGTACAAGAACTTCTAAGACATTATATATTGATATTACACAACCAAGATTTTTGCATTTTCCAGCATTTTTAAACAGTGTTGTGCACAGACAACAATGTTTTTTAAATTAAATTAAACTATCACTATTAATAAAACACCATGTGCCCTATCACACACCCTGCGCAATGTGGCGCAAGGCGCGACGCAAATGTCTTTTTGCGCCATGATGTTTAAATAGCAAGTGCGTTTGCGCTCATATGTGCACCCATAGGCGTTCTAGTCTAAAAAGGAGGTGTGTTAAGGCGCATTGCTAATATGTTGCTATTTTGAGGACTAAAATAGACCAAAGCAGGTCTAAAGTCTAGCACGGAGTGCGTCAGTTGTGCTCCTTGCTTACACATTGCTTTATACACACAGGATGTACAGCAATACACAAATATCTTTACATGTGAAAAAGAATTAAAGGATGAGAATATTACTAGAATTATTACTTTCTACATTAATGTAAAAACCATGCCTTCTTGCTTTTATTTACTTATTTTTACTTTATTTGCTTATTTATATTTGTTTTATTAAAAACAAACTTAGATTTGTCCTCCTGTCAGGTTTTAGACCATATGGGGTGTAGGCCCTGTATTTGGACATAACTCAGTTTTTTGACCACATTTCATGACCACGTTCATTTATTAGTTTGCTGGAAAATTAGAACTGAATTTAGAAATAGTTTTAAAATAAATATTTGTGCTTAACAAGCAAAATTAATTTTGTAGGAGAATAGATGTCCGTGAGTACAACACCGTTTCCTTATCCACGAAAGAAAAAGAAAGTGAACGTTAAGGCCAATTGGAGGAGGCTCATTCTATGTCCTTACGCTGCAGATGGTCTGTTTAACTTGCTAGTGAAGCATTCAGTTTTTCCACCATATAAAAACAAATGCGTCATGGCGTGACGCAACTAACTCTTAAAGGGAATGGGAGATGAGATTCTTGATTGGTTTAATGCACGTTATGCTCAAAACATACCCATAACTCATTAAGAGAATATGCTCAACCCATGTGTATTTCTGTCCTTAAATTAATCAAAATGCTATTGTCGTGTAAACATACGAGCAAAATACAATCTATTTCTACATTCTATTTTTAGTTGAAAACATTAAAACGTACCCTTTGCTGTACTGTGAAGTAGGTCATTTAAAAAGGGTACTATTCAGGAAATGATCTCCTCAGATCTGTGTCATATGAGCTCTATTCACAAGTTACCAGTTCACTGCTTAGGTAGACAATTGGGCCTTTATTTGACTCATACTGCTGTCCTGTTGCCCTTGCACTGTTCTTGTAATGACAAGGAAATGCAGCTGTGGTAATCACTAATAAACTGTTAATGTATTTCTTGTTTAGATAAACCTGAAGATTATGTGGACCGTGGAGAACTGGAGAGCAACAATGGCATGAGGAAGGCCTGCCGCTTCAATCGAGAATGGCTGGGCGAGTGCTCAGGCCTAAAGGATGAAAAGCAAAAAAAATACGGCTTTGACGATGGCCAGCCCTGCCTCATCGTTAAACTAAATAGGATCGTGAATTTCAGGCCACGGGTGAGTTATTTAACATTAGCACATTTGGATATATGTTTACTGTTGCGTTTACATCGAGTGCTTTGAGGGAGCATTCAGTTCACCTGTGCAGTTGAATCTCACTGTCAACCTCTCTTCTCAGCCACCAGCATCCAACGACAGTCTTCCAGAGGCAGTTCGCCCAAAGCTTCAGGGCAATCTGATTCCAATCCACTGCTCAAGCAAGGTAAGAAATACTTCTCAGGTCGGGTTTTAAAGATCTTTTTAAGAATTGTTCCTGGAAAAGGTTTTTATTTTTAAATCAAACTAATGCCTCGATTCATGAAAATAAATTTTAAAAAGTAGTTGACTACATGTGTGTGCACAAAGTCTTATAGTCCAGACAATAGCTGTTTCCATCCGCCTAAAAACATGTGTGCACAACTGAGTAGGATAAACTTTTCATTCAATGAGAAAAGATGTGCATAAACTGCGATGGAAACACTTTTACTGAACAAATTCCAGTATGCGCATTAAAAAAGTGTGATTTTGTTATAATTAGGGCCAGACGGAATCTGCAGGCATTTTTTGCTTTTTCTGCAGAGTATTTTGTTAAAAATCTGCGGATTATTGCGGAATGATTTTAGGAGTATCATAAAAAAAAATTAATATATGAAATAAAAAGTAATACCCTTTTAACTTTTATTTAATGTTTACAATTTGAATCCAAATAGATCCACTTTATTTGGTAAACAAAGCAAGCCTCTCATATAAAATCTCTACTAAAAGACAGAAAATAGTACTTTACAAACTGTATTGTTAATAAATCATATGAATATTTTCATATTAGTCAATATTATTACTGAAATTAATTAAAAAAACTGAATAAATATAAATTTACACACATTTACACCAGTTAAATAAACAGAATCAATGATGGGCTAAAAATCTGCGGAAATCTGCAAAATTCTGCGCGCGCAGATTTTTATGAGGGCCTAGTTATAAGAGATCATGTGATGATAAAGATGTGTCTGAATGGACGAACAGCAGGCTAAGCACACTGTACAACATCTGAAATGTAGTTTTCGTCATTCTAAATCTGTGCTCCGCCTCCCACACCTTTAAACACCACCACGCGTTCATTGAGCGTCAACATTGTCTTCTGAGACTTTTTTTTTATGGTTAAAATTGTTCTTGTCTAACATACTCTTATATATGTAACAACTAAACGTCATATTGTATAACCATTTCTGTGAAAAAAATGGCCAGCTTATAATATCGACCATTTTATCAATTTTAAGGTTCTAAAGGCCCAATAACAATAAACACAATAGAACATCTGTAAAGTATTAATATTAGTTCAGATTTAGTGAAAAACGGGATCATGTTAAGAGAATGGCTCACAGTATCTGTATCATCACTGCAACCTATTTCAGAATGATTTATTTTCCATTTGATAAATAAAACATTAACAGAATCCAACTAAAGCTGTTTTTTGCCACAAATAATAATAATAATAATAATTTACTATTATAACTTTTATAACTATTATCAGATTTGACATTCTATTTCTTGTAATTGTGAGTTTACAAGAATTTCAACTTTTTTCCCCCTCAGAAATGTTATTTTTATCTTACTGAAAAGTCTTAAAGGGGGTGGTCCACAGGGTATTTTTAAGTCTTGGTTGTGTTTTTAAGATGCAAAGCAATGTGTGCTCATGCTTCACTCATAGTTTTTTTACTTAATTACATTGATTAAATACAGCTACTCTGCTAACATGAAAACGACTTTCATATATTTCCTAGTACCTCTGAAAGGCCCGCCCTCGAGAGGCTCTGATTGGTCAGCTAACATAATGTGCTGTGATTCATGGATTGGCTCCACGTCACACTCCTACAAGCAGACGCTATTGCGCTGTGTAAACACTGTCAGTCAGAGCAGCTCTTAGCAGCGTTAGCTGCGTGAATCAGACAGAGCACACAGCTAAATCTCACACCTGCTCTCTAAAATAACATCTGACAATTGTCTTTCACATAAATTCGGAATAAGCATGTGTAAGTAATATGAAACATTCTCATATGGAGGAGTTTTTAGCACTAAATTGGGAGAGATTCTGGAAGTTCTCCTTTGTCAAATGCTAGCTATATATATATTTTTTTAAATCTCTGAAACATAATTGTAGGCACATCTGTTTGTCGTGTCCTTTGGAAGCCCAAATACAGAAATTAGCTTTGTTGCGCAGGGTGTGTGCACGTAACCGGAAGCCCTTGTGATTTCACTAGCCCAGATGTATTTTTTTCCCCAAAAGTTCCCAAACTTCATTCTCTGTAGGCTTTGCTAAGCTAAAGTCAATGTCTCCCTTTGCATTGAACTTGCATTGAGCGTCTTACATTCAGAGATGTTGTTTATGTTCACACAGCTACATTACACATCAAGCAAAGTTTAAAATCTGAAATCGTAGTGGACCACCCCTTAAATGACATAATTAAAAAGTTTTTGTAGGTGTGGACGCTAGTATAATCAACTCTACGGTTATGGTTCTCATACATACACAGCGATGTAAAGCTCCGAAGCGCTTCAGAAAATGATCTAACGCTAGTTTATTTTCCTCAACAGAGAGAAGAGGAAGCAAGCATGCTCGGGCCGATTAAATACTTTGGAGTAGGGACCGGATTCCCCCTCCAGTATTATCCGTACTACGGGAAACTGCTTCAGCCCTACTACCTCCAGCCTCTGGTGGCCATCAAGTTCTACAACATCACTAAAGACGTCGACATGCGCGTGGAGTGCAAAGTATTCGGAGAGAACATCGATTACAGCGAGAAGGACCGTTCTCAGGGACGTTTTGACATCAAATTCACCATCAAAACCAAGTCATGACCTTAGCTGTGAAGATAGCTCTTTTATTCTGCCCATTTCAAAACACAATAATTTAGACGAGTAAACGGAGACGAGTACAAATTCAATTGGAGAAGAAAAAAAAAAACAGTCTTGAACAAACTTTCGTAACATACGGGACCTACACTTAATCTGTACGCTTTACACTAGCTTTCTCTGCATGTCTAGGGTTAGGATGTAAATTACAGGAAGAGTAGCAATAGCAAAGTATTTATTCTACTGTAAATGAGAATATTCCGTGAGCGATGGGACGTTCATTTATTACTGTAAATTATAATTCCACTACTGATGTAGCGAGCAGTGTTTCTGTCCCCTGAGTATTTCTGCCTAGTATGGTCTCTTTATATTTTATGGAGTGTGCAGTGCAGTAGTCGCATACAGTGGTCCTTTCCAAGCCATGTTGTAATTTCTGTTGTCTTATGTGAGAAAGCCTTAGCGGTCCAAGGTGTGTGTGTGTGTGTGTGTGTGTGTGAGAGAGAGTGTGTGTGTGTTTGAGTGTGAATGTGCATAATCGTCTACTTAAAAACTGAAAATACTGGCATGGTACGCTCTGAACTCCCCAGGTCTGTGTGTGTGTGTGTGTGTGTTTGTGTGTGTGTGTAAGTGACTCCACTCCGTTCAAACTATCGTTTCCTTCTCTTCTCTTCTCTTTTTCGTTGATTGTGGGGAATATGTTTTTACATCACCTTTTGACTTTTTATCCGATCGTCTTTCAATTTGGGAAATTGGGGCTAATGACAATTCTGTGTAAGGCTTTTATTTTCCTTTACTATTAAGTGTAGAGCTGTGTGTCTCGCCTGGAGGACTGACGTGGCCAGCGGTCACCTTGGCAACTCAGTGCTTTTTGTTTTTATTTTGTTGGTTTTTGTTCTGGATGCATCACATGACGTGGTGTTACTTTCTAATGAATGTTTTAGCCATTTTCATGGTGGAAGAATTTTATATTTATGCAGTTGTACAATTTTTTGTCAGCAGGAGAGTGTAATGTATGAATCCAAAAACCAAAGTCACTGGTCAAAAGGTTTTAGAAGACAAAAACAAAACCTGTCAAATGCAAAGCAGTACCCCGTGTAATAGGATTTTTTTGTTAGTGCATAAAGTTCATCATTGGACATCGCAACACTTGTCAGGAGTTGCATTTGCTCTTGTAATGTTATTTAAATCTGGGTAAGACCTAAGAAGAAATAAATGGACAGACAACTGAGGCATTGTCAAAGTGGTCTTTATTGAAAATACAGCCGAGTGGACGTCTCCGTCTCGCAGTTGCTTCATCCGTCTAAAATCTTAAAGAAATACTGGACCTGCAAGACAGAAGTTCACTAAAGTCAATCTACTACTGGATGAAACCGAACAGCTGTCAAATAACATACTATACACTACATACAGTTGAAGTCAGCATTATTAGCCCCCTTTGAATTTTGAAATATTTCCCAAATGATGTTTAACCAAGCAAGGAAATTTTCACAGTATGTCTGATAATATTTTTTCTTCAGGAGAAAGTCCTATTTTTTTTATTTCAGCTAGAATAAAAGCAGTTGTTATTTTTTTAAAATCCAATTTAGGGTCAAAATTATTAGCCCATTTAAGCTATATTTCTTTTCAATAGTTTACAGAACAAACCATTACACAATAACTGTCTAGTTCACCTAATTCACCTAGTCAAGGCTTTAAATGTCACTTTAAGCTGAATACTAGTGTCTTGAAAAATATCTAGTCAAATATGTGCTGTCATCATGGCAAAGATAAAAGAACTCAGTTATTAGAGATGAGTTATTAAAACTATTATGTTTAGAAACGTGTTGAAAAAAAATCTCTCCGTTAAACAGAAATTGGGGAGAAAATAAACAAGGGGGCTAATAATTCTGACTTGACTGTAGTTTAAAAATAAAGGTCCCATGGAGGGCCATTTGGTTTCTAAAGGCTCATTGATATCGAGAAAGAACTATTAGCGTCCATGTCAGCGTATAATATCACCGTTTATTGGAAGTGCTTGTGCAGATTAGGGATTCTGGTTGGCTAATTTAAAGGATGTCTTTATTCTGCTCTTCTATTATAATGTAGATTTTTAAACTACATTGTTCTTGGTGTCAACAAACATTTAGAGTGAAGTGTTTCGAGTGATTTCAAATGTTCTCTGCAAAGATGCTTTTGTATTGGATGGAAAGATCCTATAGATTTTAATAAATGTAATTGTAACTTGTCACAGTTATGACTTTTCAGAGATATAGCTTTATATTAGACACATTTGAGTTCAATTTTCCATTGATTTTTTTCGTTTACATCTCGCATTTCTTCACAGTTCAAATCATCTCATATTCACAGTTCAAAGTTGATCTTTCACAACTCAGGGTTTTTATTGGATTTATTAGCTTTCTTTCAGTTATATTCGCTTATCGCAATTCGGACATTGTTTTCTTAAATCAGGCAGAGTTTTCAATGAGTTTTTTCATTTGAACTGTCATATATAAAGTAATATTTCGACAAAAAAGTTGAAATTGTGAGATGTAAACGCAAATTGCTAGTCATAATGCAAACATTGATTGATAATAAGATGCAGTTAGTTTATCTTTTATGAAACAAGCTTCAATATTTAAAGGTTCCTCATGGAAACAGATTTCGATAAAGAATTTATTATTGTTTTATTTGAAAAGGGTACGGCAACATTTGAGCACATAGTGTCTAACATTACACACTATTTGGGGGGTTCAAGAAGCTACACATGCAGCAGTCAATCGTGAGATTTTGTGCTCTTTGGAATTTTATAGTGTCTTTTAGGGCTGTGCAATGTGGAGAAAATAATCATATTGCGATTTTTGGAACGAACATTGCGATTGTGATTTTATTTGTGATTTTGAAACGTGCTACATACACACATTTTAAATGTATTCAGTGCACAAGAAGTGCATAATAACACATTTCACAATGAAATAACATAGTATTAAGTTTAATAAATAAAACTAGTAAAATTGTCTTTAAAACAGACAACATAATAAATTAAGATTAACTCTAGTCAAAAACATACTGTACACAGTAGTACTAACTGCTTGACAAACAAAACCAATAAATTGTCTTAAAAACAGACAACATGACAAAATAAAGATGAACTAACCTCAGTTCCAGTCAGAACAATAAATAAAAACTAGAGTAAATCAAAACCACTCATTCGGTTTCACCACCTTCATCGTGCGCGGAGTGAGCTCTGATTGGTTAACATCTTTCTCCCACTTAGCTTAGCTGTAAATGCCCGGTGTGCTGCGTCAGCTCTGATTGGTTAACATATTAAAATCATGCACACAAGAACGAGGACAAAAATCTAAATAGATTTATAGATAAAATTGCAGTCTTACGTGATTTAGAAATTGCATGTGCTTAAATTGTGATTTATTTTGCGATTGCGATTAACTGCACAGCCCTAGTGTCTTTTTTTCAGTCTAAAGAAAATGCCCAAGATACACTTTTATGTGTTATTATTATTATTATTAGTAGTAGTAGTAGTAGTAGTAGTATTATTAATACTATTATTATTATTAGTAGTAGTAGTATTATTATTGGTCGTTCATCACTTTGTATCTGAAGATTTCAATTACAGTACATATTTTTGAAGGCTGTCGAGCTTGTCTCCTGCATTGAGCCATTAACATCAGCAGCACTTACACTAAACTTTACACTTTTGTTCAGATTCTGAAAATGTATTACAGAGTTGCTGCATAATACGCTAGATTATTATTCTACAAAAATACCACAGTATTCTCGAAATCAGGGGTGCCCAAACTTTTTCCTTTATAGGGACACAAAGCAAACCTGTCTGAGGGCTGTCGGCCGAATATATACCAAATTGTGTTTATATTAAATTCGCCATGGGTCATTTTCTAATTTATTCGGTAATATTTTAAAATAAGTAGAAAACGTTGCGCTAAATCAGATTGACTAATGCAGTATCATTTTTAACATTTTATAATCAACTTACAACAGTAAAACATAAACAATCCCATTTATAACACAGGTTTAAGGCTGAATACTCTAGTCTAGCTTACTTTGATTTGCTCACAGAGCTCTTGTGCACTTTGCTGACAGTATTTACTTTTTAAAGTCTGATTCATTTACAGTATTTAATTGAATCGTTTAACTTCAGTTGGCGTTTTTGTATCTCCGCAATGAAACAAAGATACAAAAGGTTACGTTAAATTCGAAATGATGATCACTGTCAAAGGTAGGCCCCCTTTATTCTTGCCATCTTTTCAGATGGGATGGCGGGCAAAATCAAAGCATACCATGGGCCAACTTTAGACATCTCTGCTCTAAATAATGGATTGAAAATCTCAATCTCAAAATCTCAACACTCCTCGCTCTCAAAGTGCTGATTTTTGTTCGAGAAAAGTTTGCAAATGTATCAACATAACATTTCAGAAAACGTTCTTAATACAATCAGTCAACCGGAAAGTACGGTGATAACTTTTAGTTGATTTTTATACCCTATTCAGCTTCTCAACGTGTCTGATGTGTGACACACTTTAAGCACTTCATCGGGCCTCGGCATCAGCTCACCATCTTGTTTTACTTTCAAACAATTGACTTTCCCTGACTTGTGCCTGTTACGGCAGCGGCTGGCTCTCTGCGAGGCCTGAGCTCTTGGAATGTCATGGCTGAGTCGGTCAGCTGGCAAATGATTAACAAGGGACCATTTGTGCTTGGAGGCTGGACGGATCAGGAGTTGTGGACAACAATGACGTCCACCGGGCCCAAACCCACTCGCTGGCATAACAATGGCTTTTTTTTCCTTCTACCAAAGCTCCTCTGCTTCCCTTCCTGTCAGACACTGAGGACAGTCATGAGACCTGGATGCCATCTTGTCCTGGCCTTTATTTGTGGGATCCGCAAATATTTCGTATTATTATTATTTACACTAGTGTCACAAAGACAAAAACGTGACAGCGTGGCTCTTGCATAACGCTGAGTTTGAATGGGATTTGCATGAGCTCACCTCTAGAATCCCGTCCTCTGGTAGGTCTGTGCAGTGAACGCCATTCTGCAGTTTGTTTTTGCCGTACAGAGCTCGTAAAGTTTTGGGCCGGAGGTGGCGTGCGATTTCCTGTGGGGAAACAAAACACATATTGTGACGACAGCTCTGTGACGGGGTACAGTTTGAACAATGGAGCAGAAGCTTTGAGCAGCGTTTCCTTATGCAGAGCAACTGGATTAAAGCACAGGTGATGATGCGTGTGTTGTTATGGCGACTCGTGTCAGATCACATAACATCACATTCTGTTAAGGGCATCGGGTTGCTTGCACGTGTTTGTTCAAGTCACTCAAACATCAACTTCCGAGAATGTCTATATTAGTCACACACACACAGAAATCAGCCTCCAATGGACATTTTAGACTTACTATGAAATATTTTACTATAAAAGTTTGTTTCTGCCAAATAATATTTAAAAAGCCAGAAAATGATTTTCTTACATACTTTTTTGTCTTGTTTCTAGCCCAAATATATAAACATTCTCAAATCAAGAAGCATTTTATAGACAAGTTAAAATATGGACTTGTTTTTAGAGTTTCTACTCAAAACAATCAAAATAATCTGCCAGTGGGGTAAACCTTAAACCAGGGGTGCCCTGTATGAAGAGCCAAAAACCGAATATCATTGAGAGCCGCGGGGCGAAGGTAAATATACCAAACTATATTACGTAAAAGTCGCCATGAGTAATTTCCTAATTTATTTAATAATGCTTTGAAATAAACAGAAAACATGACTTTAAATTGTATTAACTAACACAACTTAAAACGATAACATATCGAAATAAAAACATAATCACGTTGACGACACAGTGGAGTTCAATGGTGAATACACAGGTCAAACAGAATCTGCCTTGACTTGATTTGCTCATCAAATTCTCTGTATTGGCAGGTGACAGTACTTACATTTAAACAAAATCTAATTAATATTCACCATTTAATTGAAACATTTAATTTCAGTTAGATTTTAAAAGAACAAACAAACAAAGGGTTACATTAAATTTCAATTGACAATCTTGAAATCAACCACATCCTTCTTCCTCTTTTCTCAGATGGAGTGGCGGGCCAAAACAAAAACGTTGCCATGCCTCCTTGTAAAAATCACATTCATACGAATGAACTCATTTGTACTTCGTACAGTTAGCCACTAAACTAACAAATGAGAGATCTGGCTAGTGTTTCACATGTAGTGATATAGTAAGTCTCACATTTCACGAATAGCAGAGTAAAATATCTTTAGCACAAATCACTACTGTCAGTGCAGCTGCCATGGGGATTTCCAGGGCTACAACCACATACAGTATCATATTGGGTCACACTTTATTTTGATGGTCCGTTTGTTGAATTTAAATTACATGTCAACTAATCGTCATTAGATTATAAGTAGACTGTTGGGGTGCAAAGTTTCTTATAGTCAGTTAAACGTCTGTTGAATGTCAGTATGAACAGATATTAAGCAGACAGTTTATTAATACTCAAATGGATCATCAAAATAAAGTGTTACCTCATATTGATTTATCAATTACACTTGAGACTTTGGTAGTCAGGTTATAAGTTCATGTAAACTTTAGCTGAAAATATTAGCAAACTAAAACTTAAAATTATGTACTTTTTAGATATTTTTAATGATAATTTATATATTTTTTATTTGTTTTTGCAGGCTGGGATATCTGTTCATTTGAGCATATGCATAATAAGCTCCATTTCCATTTAATTCCAAGACTACACTCGGTCCCACTTTATATTAAGTGTCCATAACTACTATGTACTTGGATCAAAAAATAAATACAATGTACTTACTGTGTTCATAATGTATTTGAGAACACTTCTAATGCTCTTAAGTTGGGATAGGGGTAGGGTTAAGGACAAGTTTGGCGTTATCGGTAAGTTTTAGGGTGGGTTAAGGTGTAAGTGATGGTCAAAAGTGTATTTACAAATGTACTTACAGAAATTAATTACAGATGTATTTACATACAGGTATTTAATCAAGCATAAGTACAATGTAAAAACATGTATTTACACAATAAGTACATTGTAATGAATTATTAATTTCGGTGTAAGTACATATTAGTTAAGGCCACTTAATATAAAGTGGGACTCTACACTCTCAGAAATAAAGGTACGCGAGCTGTCACTGGGGTGGTATCTTTTCAAAAGGCTACAAATTTGTACTCAAAGGGTCCATATTGGTACCTCAAAAGTATATATTAGTACCTAAAAATTTTAAGAGGAACACTTTTGTACTTTTTAGGTATTAATATGTACCCTTGAGGTTTTAATATGGACCTTTTAGGACCTTTTTTTGAAAAGGTACCACCCCAGTGACAACTAATGTACCTTTATTTTTGAGAGTGTATGAATTGAAGAAAATCTGAATTCACAACAAAAAAAAATCATTTTTTCAGGTAAAAAGCTTAAATTTATTTTATTTATTTAACTTTTTAAATTAGAAACATGCTTCAATACTGCTCTGTCATCTAATGCAGTCCTAAATAGTTTTTAACAAGAACAACAGAATGTTGAACAAAATGAAAAGCAATCTTCGATTCAGTGCCATTATTTGTGTGAAACCCGAGCAGCTGTTATTTTCTCTGGTCAAGCTAGTCTCAACCTGACATTAACACCAGGATGGCAAAGAACAGACTGCTCTGCTTTTCTGGACCTGCTGTCATCTAGAGAAAAACAATAAAAATCAACAACAACAGCAAAACGCCAGCAGAATAATACCAGAGACACGAAAATCTCACAGATGATACTTGAACAACAAACTGCTGCTGATATATAACAGAGTCAAACCATTTAAAGATACATGAGCGCCTTTATAGAAGTGCACAAATGTTGCACAAATGCTCCTCCTCTGCCATTACACCGTGACAGAAGTTCAAGGGGTCTTGGCTGAGTTTGCTCCGAGTTTGTATTTCACTGCCCTTTCAGCAGAATGTTGGAATAGCACCAGGTCTTGCCTTTAATTCGCGCTCACATGTGCTTCTCATTCAGAGCTCAGCTGGCCAGTTGGCTACAGCTAAAATGGAACGTGATGAAATGAAATGTTCCTGAGGACACAAACCCCGGGGCTCTACTGTCCTCTGCTAATCTCCACCAGGAGGAAATTTAACTCCCAGTCTCTGCCGGTGGGGGAAGTGTTATCTAAATGTAAATAAATAGGCTTTCCTTGGTCGCACCCATCATGTCACCTCCATTTTGATCTGTGGATTTGCATTTCAGTGGCCTGGAAACTGCTGAACCAAGAAAGAAAACGATTGGACCACACAGAGTCATGAGGGAAAGTCTGAGGCAAAATTAGTGTTTTGGTTCAAATAAAGAAGGACTGTAACTTGTGATTTCCGTTCTAAAGCATGTTAAGGCATATTTAGAGGATCTCGCTGCTTATTTATTATGCTTATCTTGTTGACTTTAAAAAGGCACATGAAGTAAAGTAATCTTTCCTTGCTTTCGTTTTATCAAGATAAGATGTCTGCTTTGTGATTGTTTTAAAACAACACAGATAATCTGACGTCATTGTTGCAAGTGAATTGATATTAGCAGGTTTGTTTGTTTCTTAGTAATGAGCAAGTTACCATGTACAGCAATGACACTGAACTCTGAGGGATATTTTTATTTATTAAATACAGATGATTACATTTCTCTGGCGACTTAAAAACACAGTTTGAATATGAAGAGTTTTGTTGCAAAACGAGAAATATCCATTTTGAGAAATGTTGGTTATTTGACAAGTTGGTTATTTGTCGAGTTCATTCACAATTTTTTGTACATTAAACTATTACTTCAGCTCATTGAAGGCCAGGGACACAATATGCTTCAAATACAGGATATTTTTTATTTAATTTTATGTCCATAAATAGTTCATAAATAAGTCAAAAAGCATGCCAAAATGCCACTTATTTATCCTAACATTGTCAAACATCTTAAATTGGTTAAAAAATACATCAGAAATATATGGAACAGTATATACAAAGCTTGATTAATGATAATAAGATTCTGAGTTAGTTTTGGCCAGAGTGTACACAATATAACATAACTTAACATAACGCTGCCTGGCTTAGGCTACCTGTGGCTGAGCTGTCAGAGCAAACAAACTGCAGGATGTTT
The DNA here is from genome assembly GCA_903798035.1 of Danio albolineatus. Classification (NCBI taxonomy): domain Eukaryota; kingdom Metazoa; phylum Chordata; class Actinopteri; order Cypriniformes; family Danionidae; genus Danio; species Danio albolineatus. Next base: position 138,116 of record CAIGQQ010036459.1, on the reverse strand, counting down.
ATAGTTTTAACCATCCTTAACAGCTTCGAACTAATTCTGATTAGTTATAATTTAGATAAGTTAGATTAAGTTAGTTAGATAAATGACTTGTAGCTTGTTACAGAAAGAGTGGAGCCTTCCACACTGCTGCTGAAAACCAAACCTGTATGATCAGAGCGGGCGGAGCCGTGATGGCACAGTTTCTGTTGCACCGAGTCCGCGCCATAAGCTCGCCTCGTCCCGTCCTATTTAATGAATTACTTCACTGCAATAATAATGAGCTATTACTATTATTATTATGCAGCTGGAATGACCGGCTCCAATCCGTCATCGAAATCTACGAGGTTATTCTCTGACTGACAGACAGATGTTGATCAGTAACGTAGCCTACGTGACTGACAGCTCGTCCATATGTTTTTTTGTAATATATGTTTTTTGTTTTGATATTATCGCAGTTTTATCGCACTTTGTATAGAAAGTGGTTTGGCAGAAATATCATTTTATAAAAAAAAAACATTTTGTAGTAGGCCTAAAATGTTCATTCTTAAATTGTATTAATGGCAGCAATTCACACATAGATTAAGGTACATCTGAACAGTGATTTAAAAATAATAAAATCCAAATGTCAAAAAATGGCGTTTAATGTGTTTTGCAACCAAACTCTTCATATGTATAATTATAATTAATTTTATATATATTAGGGCTGCACGGTATTGGAAAATGAGATATTGCGATATTTTAATTTTCTGTGATAAATATTGCGATATGAAATTAGTTTCACAAGATGAATAGCTCTATTTGATATATTGTTTTCTGGGCAGTCTAACTTTATTCAATACAGAAATAACTGCAAAAAGTACCTTTCTTACTTTGCATTGTCTCATTTCTAGTCCAAATATTGACTAATTCTTAGATCAAGTAAAAATATTGTATTATTTTAACCTTCAGAAGAATTTAAGAGTTTTTACTTGAAACTAGCAAAATGATCTGCCATTAGGGTAAGTAAAATAATCTTGTTTTCACCTTGAAGTGTAGATATTTGGACAAGAAACAATGAAGGCCTTAAAAGCACATGCAAATGGTCTCTATTATGATTAAACTTAAGCTTGTTGCCAATTATAATTCAGACTCAACAATGCATATCTTGCGGTGTGACTATTGTGAATGAACACAATGCGATATCGAAGCAGGCACCCATATTGCATTGTGGTCTTTATGTATAAAATTGTTTTATTAAACTAAACTTGTTCCAAAATGAGAAGCTGCAACTTTTTATATATATGTTTATATATGTATATTATATGTATAAAAAGTTGCAGCTTCTCATTTTGGAACAAGTTTAGTTTAATAAAACAATTTTATTATATATAATACAATAGTTTTTTTATTTTTTGTATTTATTTTCATTTCATTTTTTTATTATTTTAATAATGAGATATTAATTACAAGTACAGCGTTATTGTTTCCAGAACCTTGAAGTTACACAAACTTAGGCCCCGTTTACACTAATGCGTTTTCGTTTTAAAACGCATAAGTTTTGCTACGGTTACACAATCTGTCCACACGACGCCAGGGTTTTCGAGCCCCGAAAACGGAAACGCTGCTGCTCCGTCTCAGTGTGGATGGGGTAAAACGGAGGCATCTAAAAACGGAGGCGTGGCTGTTGGACACAGAAATGGGAGCGTTGTTTGAACTATTGTCCGTTTTAGGCGCTATTGTGCAGTTAAACTCTGCCTTTTTACTACAACAGCTGCATATATTCGCAAGAGGCAAGCTATTGTTCGAGCACTCGCTAATCGCTCACGTTTCAAGCCAGCGAGACACATGCTTCCTGTTTATACTTGAACGCGCATGCCCAGAGTGCGCGAATGGTCATGTGATATGCGTTTTTGGTAGAGTAGTGTGGATGGAGATATGTTCAGAAACGCTGGGTGAAACGCTAGTGTGGACGCAGATCATTTTCATGCTAAAACACCGTTTTAAAACTAAAACGCACTGTAAACGGGGCCTTAGCATGGTACCAGAATGGCTTGTAGTTTATTCATGTAATTTATTTCCAGTGATGGAAAAGAGTTCAGCCAGAATACTTCAGTCTTTAAAAATCTTTCAAAATTTTGCAATTAAAATGTCTTAATCAAATTCTGAATCAAAATCAGATTTATTGCCAAGTCTCAGTTTTATCCCCATTCAATAGTCTATGTTAAATAAAACTATCCTTTTCCTTATATAATTTTTTGTCAACCCCTTTTGAATAGTTTCATTGCAACACTTAGGTTAACCAGGCATTTACATTGTTTAATTGTAAAAGACTTAGTGAGGCATTTTAGTCCAACTGGAATTTGCACATTTGAATTGTCCACAACCAAAAACAGATGCAGACACACATACGCTTAGTCTCAGCGAGGCTCGTTTTAAGTGCTGAGAGAATTTCTGCCAAAGCCGCTTCGCTTTAATTGCGTTAGTTACCCGTAAGTGACCTGCAGCCATTGAGCTTAAATGTCACTTTAGTGAGTCCTCCCGAATCCAAACACTCACAAAGCACAATGCTCACACACAGACTACAGCCTACAGGCAACGAAGAGGCACAAACAAGCTAAGAGAGCCCGTTTTATCTATTACTGCCTCTCAGTCTCAAGGAACTCCTTTGGGAAAGTTGATAAAATTGGCAGGTTTGTATGCCTGTGATACCCATTTCTGAGGGCCGCTGTTTGACGTCAACATTTATACTGCGTGTGTGTTCTTTTTATAAACAAAGCCGTTGCCAGACACACTGCACATACACTTCCCTCACCCCTTCACACAGAACACAATGTCAATAGAGAGGACACACTGACGTAACACTGTCTGTGTAGACTGAGAAGGAAAAAACTGTTACCTCACAAACCCTCCTCTCGCTGTTAACATGATGCCTGCACTCCCAAAGAGCGAGTGACATGGTTTTACGTAGCTGTTTTCTCACACTACAAGGACCCTCTGTGCCATTAAAAAAAACTTTTGGCAAAAACCAACAGCTATAATTTAGAAGGACAAACTCACATTAGATGGGTAAACTAGCCATAATTGGTCTAATGGATGAAAGACAATCTGAGCATCTAGATCGTGTTAGCAGAACAAACCGTTCCAGAATCACCTCATATATATGTATGCGGCTGGTATTTACAATAAAAATGGATTATCATTTTAGACCTATTCAGGGTTCAAACACATTTTTACTACTAAAATTCAATGACTTTTCCAGGAGTTTCAAGTAAATTTTCATGACATAACGAATCATGTAATGTATATGTGGTTAAAAATAAGAAAAACAATGCATGTTCAGAGTTATTACGGCACATCATAAAACATGCAACATTTAGTTTAAATGAATCTTTATATCTATGCAAAATTTATGTAGATAATGTTTACACAGCACTAATAATGTGAGAGCATGTGTTTGGCCATGGGCAGAAAAAAAGTAAAGACAACTAACCTTTATTTCAAGAGTTCACACTTAGCTGATGATTGATAATAAAGCTAGTTTGCCATGCTATCCCGGGAGAGAGCTCATAAGACCCTCAAGTCCAGGGCTCCCTCCCTTTTGCAGAGCGAGAGGGGAGTTTGAGCTCAGGTAGATCTCGAGAACCCCCCGCTCTCCTGCTTTTTATAAATAGCTATGAGGGTATGCTGCTCATGTTTTGGACTTTGGGAGGAAACTGGAGGACCCAGGGAAAACCCACGCGAGCACGGGGAGAACATGAACTCCACACAGAAATGTTAACTGGCAGGGTAGAGGCCCGAACCAGAGGCATTCTTGCTGTGAGGCAACAGTGGTAGCCACTGGGCCGCCGTACTGCCCTATAGAGGAAAAGGGAGGAGAGGGGGTGGAAGGGGGGATTCTTCAAGACGAAGATGACTAAGGTTAGATGCTTTGGTTATTATACTAAGGTTATTGGTTATTTATACTAAGTTGGGAATTGTCTGATTGGTGGATTGTGCATTAGCTTGGCTCTGGGCCAGCCGTATCAATCATAAGCACGTGATCCATTCGAAATTAGTTTATAAATAAACTTCACATAAGTATACAGATTTTTGTTTAACTAGTGAATTTTCCAAAAACTTTAGGGGTTTTTCAGTTTTTCAAAAACTTTTGCAGGCCTGGAAAATGCCATGTCAACATTCCATGACTTTTGCAATGAACCCTGTATGAACCCTGCCTATTAGTTTTGAAATTTAGAGAAAGCTGATAAAACTCACCATAAACTCTGTTAATGTGAACAGTGACGTTGTTTCATCAAGGGAAATTTGGATGAATCCAAACTCTTGTAAAACTCGGACATTTCCCGCACTCACTATGGATTTTCCTTCTTCTTGGTTGCGCCATGGCTCGCCAAAACGTGGATATCAATTATGTTTACTTCAGTGTGGTCTAATTGAAGGCGCGTGATAGCGACACCCGGTGGTTATTTATTGAATTACATCTATTTTTCTACAGCGGGCCAGATTCTATTAATATTTATAAAAAGCCTCGCGGGCCGCCACTAAACTGATTGCGGGCCGCAGATAGCCCGCGGGCCGTAGTTTGGACACCCCTGTACTAAAGCCATTTTACCTCACCGCAAACTGGCTCCACATTGCGGATGAAAATTGTAATTTTGTTGATTTACCAAGTAAACAATTTACAATTTGTCTTTGACCATGTTTTATGTTAAAAAATACAACATTGGGAAAAATAAAATCAACAAAATAAACAACAATGAACTGAACTCCAACATTAATAACTGGACTGACACTTTCAATTTACTATAACCTTCTATGTGAAGCTGCTTTGACACAATCTACATTGTAAAAGCGCTATACAAATAAAGGTGAATTGAATTGAATAAAGTTTATTTAATGGGGCTACATTAACCCTCTTCTTCACACCCCCACCATCAAGGCTTCTCACTTCAAAACTATTATAACGATCATCATACTGATTAGCTTTGTGTATATATGCTAACTAATGAGGCACAGATTACTGGCTGTTTTATTTGTGAGGACCTCAGATGAGTAACTTAAGCATAGATGGGTCATTTAAGACAAATCACAGCCTCATTCCATGCAAATCCCTACTATCTTAACATTCAACAAAACTACGCAGTTTAAGATATAAAGAAAAGTCTGAAAAGGCATACAAGTAGATCTGGTTTCAGCATATACCCGAGCTTTCTAAAAGATCGGGTTTCAGTTTAAGCTTTTAAGGGCAGCTAATCACTTCCAGTTCCTATCCTTTTCTTATGCAAGATCATTTTGTCTAGCAACTGTTCAGATTTAAAATAGGGGTGAGTAGATATGCTACTCACTGAGAGGCTAGAAAATTTGCAAAAGTTGTATAAATATTTGTCAATTTTTTAAAAGCCTGGAAGGCAAACACTGATAGTAACCATTAGCAATGTACTAATAGTAACATAAGCGGAATTCTGCATTCACCAAATGCGCTGCAGACAAAATACTACACCATAGGTGGTGACAAGACAATTGCTTACGAGATTAGCATACTTGAAGTCATTTAAATAAGAAGCACAAGGGTAAATGACAATAAACCAAGCATCCTACTGCTTTATTCAAAGTTGCAGTCACAATAAAGCAGACTCTGAGCATTAAACTTAAAGGATTAGTTCATCCCAAAAAAGAAAATTCAGGAGTGAATTACTCACCCTCATGTTGTTCCAATCCCCTGACACTTTTGTTCATCTTCAGAACACAAATTAAGATGTTTCAGATTTAATCCAAGTGCTCTCTGACCCTCCAATAATCCGAGACATTCAAAGTCCAGAAAAGGAACCTAATATACTGTAAAACATTCAGTGTGACTTCAGTGGTTCAACTGTAATCATACAAAGCTCCAAGAACACTTTGTTTGCAGATCAGGGTATGCATTTACTATGGGCAATATGATTCTTGCATGTCTCGCTGCTGACTTTAATGGCAATATGTGGTTTGGCCCTATTAAACGCATTCCTTGATGACCTGACACAGAAGAGAAGATAAAACTGACATTTTTATTTTTAAAGATATTTTTACAGTGTATTTGGGTGCACATAAGTGTTGTTGGAGCTTTGTAAGATGACAATTGCACCACTGTAGTTATATGAACTGTTCTGACTATGTTTTCAGTTTCTTTTTTGGTCTTTGAAAATTTGGACAATTGCGTGTTCAAGGAGGATGTAGAGATTTTACTTAAAATATCTTTATTTCTATAAAATATCTATTTTCCAAATATATTGCAATGAATGAATTTCTCAGAGGGTTGGAACGACAAAGGATGAGTTATTAATAACAGCATTTTTATTTCTAGGTGAACAAATCCCTTTAAAAAGCAGGATCAGTCTCATTTTTAATTAGAATTATGACTTTAGTATGTACTTTACAGCAGCTTTTCAGTGAATACATGCTTTAACTCATGGACTGAACAAAAAAAATGCATCAGAAAAGATCTCTTTTACACAATCACCATAAACCAATAGTTTCAAAGAGTTTACCAGTTAAATGCAACAGTTCTGAAAAACTCAGTTTCAGGAGTTTTGAACTCCTGAAAAAAAAAGCAAATAAAATTAGTTCCGAATGATGCCCCCCAGTTTGTGTTTTCACTGGAATAATAATAAAAAAGAAGTGAGGGTGAAAGTTTTCCCAAGAGCATGTTCATCTTGGTCTACAGAAAGCCTTTTCATAAGATGGTGATGGTGGGTTTATTGGTCAGCAGCATCTTAGTTTTTTTTGTTTGTTTTTTACTTATGTACATTTATAAAGCTATACTTTGTATTGTATCATCTTTGCATTAAATTACAAAAAAACAGTGAACACTTATGCAAGGTGTTTCTAATGCAGTGTCTATTGATGGACAGACATTGTTCCTTTCTCAGGCTGTCAATATCAGTCTCACACATCTCTTTTTTGAAAGCTTTTTTTTGTTATTTGAGCTAATTGTAATGCCAACATGTATTTGTGGTACTCTCTGCGTCTCCCATTCACTGCTCTTTAAGTTTACCCAACTACAGTACGATGACTTCCGCTGCTGAAAACCTGGAAATGTAAAAAGAGTCTATTCACAAAGGACAATGAACCTTTTTGCCAGCAAAATCATGCTAATGTGAGCACAGCACATACAACAAAGTCTACAGTGCTAAGCTGGACGGAAAATAGGGCAAAAAGTTTGTATAGCGATACACAAAATGTTTTGGCCACTGGCAAATCATTTTCAGGTCAAGCCACAAACATAAAACAGATACACAGCTGAAGTCAGAATAATTAGCCCTCCTGTGTTTTTTTTTTTTTTGTTCAAATATTTTCCAAATGATGTTTAACAGCGCAAGGAATTTTTCACAGTATTTTCTAGAATATATTTTTTTCATCTAGAGTCAGTCTTATTTGTTTTATTTCAGCTAGAATAAAATAAGTTTTTATTAAGTTAAAAAAAACATTTTAAGGTCAATATTATTAGCCCCTTTAACCTATATTTTTTGATTGTCTACAGAACAAAACACTGTTAAACAAAGACTTACCCAATTACCCTGGTAGTCTAGCTAACTTAATTAACCTAGTCAAGCTAAACAACGATGTCATAAGTCCAAGGCACTCGAAAAGTGGAAAAATGTTTTAAAACTTCCAAATTTTTTCCGCTTTTTTATTTTTTCCACTTACTTTTCAAGTATACCTTGATCTTGTGACTTTGTTGTTTAGCTTTATGAATTCCTTAACCAAAGAGCACCGACACATGAAGCACTTTTGGTTTGATTTTGCATTTATAACCTAGTCAAGCCTTTAAATGTTACTTTAAGCTGAATACTAGTGTCTTGAAAAATATCTAGTAAAATATTATTTACTGTCATCATGGCAAAGATAAAAGAATTCAGTTATTGCAAATCAGTTATTAAAACTATTACGTTTAGAAATGTGTTGAAAAAAATCTTCTCTCCGTTAAACAGAAATTGTGGGGAAAATATACAGGGGGGCTAATAATTCTGACCTCAATTGTATAAAGGAAATGGCGGGAGCAGAACTGATTTAGTGCCAGATGATGGGCAGATTGTGTGAGGCAGTTCCAGTTCAGTCCCGGTCACATGTTCACTCACTGCCTGTTCCTGGTGCTGCTCTGATGTAAGAGGGACTTAATTAAGTTGCAGTCGATGCTGTGGGATGACACTGGAGCCTCCTAAGAGAGCAACACCATAGTAACTTTAGGTCCCCACAGTTCTGCCTTCATGTCCACGTGCTGACGGCACCGCCACATGCTAGCACCCAGCACCATCAGAGGTCACACTTAAAGCCTGTCTGATGAACCATTTGCTTTACAACAGGAAGTGGGCAGGTGCTGCTTTAGGAAGCTAATTAATTCAGCCAGGGGTTCAAATGAACCACTTTAAACAAACGTTTAGGGCACAAAATATCAATATTATTATGGTATATTGTTAGACATCGATATCCCCTGGTTATATACATGATGTCTTTAAGAAATCATGTTTTCTCTGGCCACTAAAGCTGGCATTTCAGGAAAAATCTAATTTACCTTTATCTTCTTAAATTAAATAGTTCAATTAAGTACACTGCAGTCAAAAGTTTGGGGTCAGTTTTTTGTTTCATGTTTTTTTTTTTTAAGAAAATTATTCTGTTCATCAAGGTGGCATTTACTAAATGTAAAAAAAAATAATTTAATTGTTAAATATTTATAAAAATTTTAAATAAGCTTTCTTATTGTATGTAGTTTTGAATTAAATTATTACTCTAGTCATTATTGCTTTTATTGCTATTTTCATTAATAATAATAATAATAATAAAAATAACAACAATAAACAACATCTTTAAAATCATTGGAAATTGTTTTTTTATAGTGCAATAACATTTCACAATTTAACAATTTGTACTGTATTTTTGATGAAATAAATGCAGCTTTGGTGAGCAGGAGAAGCTTATTTTAAAACATTTAAAAATCCTACTGACCACAAAAGTTTGGCCGGCAGTGTATTTACAGAAACGTAAAGGCAGAACATAGTACAAATGTGTAAAAACAAATGGTATAAATCGTAACAATCAATATGGTGCCAATCAGCTTTTTAATAAAGATATCATCTAGTTATTCACTCTGCAAACCCAGTAGCTGAACTTGCCTGAAGAAGAAAAACATTTTGTATGATTTAAGCAAAATTAAGGTTTAAGATTTTACCTATTTTATATTTTACGGTACAATTCTTGCAAGCAAACCATTAACTATTACAATTTAATGATTAATAATCATACATTTTATTTGTAATGCGCTTTTCTCAAACCCAAAGAGCTACAAGGCAAAAACAATAAAACAATAAATAGGAAAATATAACAATAAGTAAGATGACAATAAATCATGCATTAAAAACACTGCTAAAGAGGGGAGTCTTAAGAAGCTTCTTAAAACAGCCCAGAGAAACGGCATTCCTAATTGTAATGGGCAGTGCATTCCATAATTTCGGCGCACAATATGAGTGCTTAGGTTTTTGTTAGGTTTGTGTTTTAGGTACACTGTAAAAACATATATAACATGTTTTTTGTTCATTGTTACTTATTAAACTAAGTTAATCCTGATCCAACTTAATTTTAATAAGTTATGAATGCAGTTTTAAGTTACTTTAACATAATATAAGTTCAATGGACTCATAAGGTTAATTTGTTTCAGCTTAAAAATTTAAGGCAACCAGGATTTTCTTTTTACAGAGTAGGAATAGGAATGTGGATTAGGGATATAGAATAAGATCATGTAGAAAATTCTAAAATAATATCTTAATGTAGGCAGGCACTAAGACACTAGCTCTTAGTGAGAATTGTACAAAAGTCTTACCCATGTTTTTTGTTTTTTTTAAAATAATATAATACTTTAATTCAGCAAAGAAAAAAAAGTGAAAATGCTGAAAATAGCCAAACTTAACATTAATAATAAGATGAAATGTTTTTCAGAAATTAAAATGATTCGAGTAATGGCTACTGGCAAGTTAGCTTTGCAATCAAAGGAAAACATGTTTTAAAACTGTTTTTAAAATGCTAACAATAAAAATGATGTTAGCACTTCATAGTATTACTGCCTTTACTGTATTGTGTTCATGTATTTAGTGAACATTAGAGACTTCTTTCAAAATCATTAATAATCTCTGAATAGTGATGCAATCTAAACAAGTTTTTTTTTGTAAATCCAGCTGCACTAACCAGAAACAATATAGCCTTTCTTAACAGTGCTTTGTTTAAACACAAGACAAACTTCTATTGAAAATCCAGTCTACTTCAGTGATTTATGTCATGTCACACCCAAAATCCAGGAAAAACCTCATTGTTGTTAATTATCTTTGCACTTAATCTGCAGGTTATAACATGTTGGTCTATCATATTTCTCACAGACAGATCTAACATATCTACAATAAACACGTGAGACAAGTGTCAATTGTGTTTCTGTGTAGTAAACACAGGCCTTGACTGACAGAACCAAGTATGCTAGATTACAAACATAATGGAACTGAGCTCAATGCACTTAAAGATATATTTACATACTTCACCATACTCTGTGGAGCAGTATTAAAAACAGAACTTTTCCTCCATTACACGTTGTGTTTACTTTTGATACATTTGGAGGACATGAATACACAAACTGTTCTGACTCCAGATGCTCTGGTCTAAAGTATGCAAACACAGCGTCCAAACATCAAATCTTTATCTTATCTCTATTGTCTGTGACAAATTCCCACTGTATAAGTTTACCGGGGTACAACTGGGTTACCTTCGTTTCCAACTAAGCGGAGCTTCAGTTACGGTATTTTGGCACCTGGAGCAGAAAGCCAGTCAGTCATTGACAGGCATTGAGTTGAACTTTGTCAGTTGATACGATCTGTCGGCACAATACATTATTCATGAACTCCAACACCATATGAGACTTAAGCACCACTAAGAGAACGAGACCTTGGTGTGTTCTCACACAGAAAACAAATGGCTAATTTCTTCTGTTAAGCCTTGGACAAAAGTCCACTTTGGAGTTCTTCAAATTCAAACAGACACATGCAGGACACTAAAGAATGCAGAAAGGCAGACAATAAAAGCAGGTATTGACACAAAACTGAATTCTTGTAAAGGTTGGTCTGTTTTAGACACACAGCAGAATTCAATTTCAAAAAATTCACACATCGGAAACAACCTTGTAACTAGTTCAAGGGAGTTTTGTCTGGAAAGACACTGTGACACTTGAGTCAGAGCGTTTAGTTACACTGAACAGGTCTTTCATAATATGAAGGAACGTTGAAAGGAAAATGTCCCAACACTTGCCCTGAGTTTACAACTTAGAGCCACAGGATCCATCATTTTTTTCACTTTCCTCTTTGCTCTTTTTTCCTTTATAAACAGGATATAAAGATCTGCACACATCATAAAACACAGATTACTGTGTAAGTTTCAAAAGAAAATACAATGTATCTTACTGTAATTCAATACTTTCGGTTTAAGCAAATTTTTAATTTCTGACTAAAAATATCTAAAATGCCCCAAAAGTCAAAGTAACTTCAATTGCAACAAGTGAATTAGGTATCCTTGTTACTAATAGTACATAGTAAAACAATACATATATTTGTTTCAGTTTGGTATAGATCTGACAGTGTTATTATTAAAGGCAATGTTCATTTATTCAATCATTCATTTTCTTTTCGGCTTTATTAATCAGGAGTCACCACAGCGGAATGAACAGACAACTCATCCAGCATATGTTTTACGCAGCGGATGCCCTTCCAGCCAAAACCCAACACTGGGAAACACCCATACACTCTTGCATTCTCACACATACACTATGGCCAATTTAGCTTATTCAATTCACCTGTACCGCATGTCTTCGGACTGTGGGGGAAAACAGAGCACCCAGAGGAAACCCACGCAAAAACTGGGAAAACATGCAAACTCCACACAGAAATGCCACCTGACCCAGCCGGGTGTTTGAATCAGCGACCTTCTTGCTGTGAGGCAACTGTGACCCCCTTAAGTGAATCTTCACCCAAAAATAAAAATTCTGTCATCCTTTACTCACCCTTCACTTGTCAAAAGCCTGTGTTTCTTTTTTTCTGTCAAACATAAGTTATTTTGAAAAATGTTGGAAATCTGTAACGTTTGACATCCAAAATATTTGTTTTTCCTACAATGGAAGTCAATTTCACAGGTTTCTAAGACCTTCTTTTGTGTTTAACACACATAGAAAATTCGTAAAGGTTTAAAAGGCTACTCACTTGAGGGTGAGTAACATAATTTTTGGGTGAACCATTAATATACTTAAAGATCAACTTTGATCAGATCAAGTTTAGATCAACAGCAGTCTCAGAAATAAATGTTCGAGAGATGTCACAAGGACGTAACGTTTCAACAGGTATTATATTTACAGGGTCTGTTGTGGTACACCAAAGGTAGATATTAGTACCTAAAAATGACACAAATGTACTAGTTTGGACACTTTTGGGTGTGTCGTAATTAACCAATCAGAATCAAGTACTGCAGAGAGCAGTGTAATAAAGATGTATTCATTATTAATAAGCTATTGGCCATAACACTAAAAAATAATTTTTGGTTATTACCAATATTTAGGGCCAGACGGAATCTGCTGACATTGTTTGCTATTTTGTTAAAAATCTGCGGATTCATGCGGAATGATTTTGGGAGTATCATAACTAAAATCTTAATATTTGAAATAAAATGTAATACCTTTTTAACATTTATTTACATTACATTACATTTACATTATATTTACAATGCGAATCTATTTAGATCTACTTTATTTGGTAAACAAAGAATGTCCTCATATAAAATATCTACTAAAACATCGAAAATAGTACTTTACAAACTGTATTGTAAATAAATCACATGAATATTTTCATATTAGTCAATATTATTACTGAAATTAATTTGAAAACTTTGAGGAGTTCTGCGCGCGCAGATTCCATGTGGCCCTACCAATATTGTACAAATATACAGTGAACTTCAACTGTCATGTGAGTGAGGTCTGATTGATCTCACATCTCACTTTCTTCATATGGCAAAGATCTGCTAAATTCTGCCAAACAAAGCATGTATGATGTTAGCCTTCATTATCACTGGAACAATGTTTGACATGTTCCTACCTTTATTTCTTTGTCCACTACTTGATGCACAGATTCTGTGCTACTGCTCTCCAATAAGGGCTTTCTCAAATTCAAAAATAAACTCTGCTGATCTCACAGACTTTCTCGTTTTGCTCCAATTTGGTAAGCATAACGTGTTTGGTAATGGGAAAACCTCTGAGGTGTGGAAGGAGGTCACCAAGCAAAATAGTGGCTATTGAAGCATGATGAATCTAGAGCGACTATGACTTCAAACACTGACCTTCTGCTCCAAAATCCACCATACAGATCTCCAAACTCTGTGAAAGATGTCATAAAAAGCTAACTTGCTCTCGGGAAACTTTATGATGCTCTGGCAAGATCTCACCACATTTTACACATTCCAATCCAAATTAATGTAATCTTTATGCTTGTGCAGGATTTTCAAACTTTCAGGCAGAAATGAAAGAAAAACACGCCTGCCTTGAGTCTCGAACAGCATCGAACAGTATTATCCTCTCTTTATGAACTACAACTAATCCTTCACAAACAATGTTTAAAGTATTTCTCCCTTTCCTTTGTTCACACAATCCTGCAGTCTCAAAGTGTTAATGGTTTATCCTGGCTCAGTTTGCATTTTAGTTTGACTTTCAATGTTAAAAACTAGGCCTAGAACTTTGAGCTCAGTCACGTACCTTTAATTGATAGCATTCACCTTTGACTTGGCTATGTTTTCAAACGGCTAAAATGTGTAACTTACCTTACACAAACCCTGTACCTAGCTACTGTACCTACCAACATCAACATAATTAGTTAGAAAAACAGACCATCATACAACTGTATTAAATGTTTGTGACAAAAACACTTGGGGTGTTTTAGGGAAAAACTATTTATCAATGGTGTTGACTGATTATTTTACATTTAGTTTGTTTCTAAAGTGCCTCTATTATGGATTTTTGAAAACAACTTTTCATGCAGTGTGTAACAGCGCTAAGTGTAAAAAAACATCCAGCTGAAAGTAAATGGTCTAAAAAATTTAAACTCAGAGTCACTAAAAGGAGTCACTCTTCAAACAGATCTTGAACCACTTTGTGGTGACATATCAGTGTAATATTGCCTGCCCACTTGTTGTGCGTACAGACCTGAGAAAACTTGAGCCCCCCTCCCTCAAACACTGTAGTGGATTCCAGGGGATCGGATTGCAAGAGGTTGTGAAGATTCTGTACATTCTGTACTCATTCATTCATTTTCTTTTCAGCTTAGTCCCTTTATTAATCTGGGGTCGCCACAGTGGAATGAACTGCCAACTTATCCAGCATATGTTTTACGCTGTGGATGTCCTTCCAGCTGCAACCCATCACTGGGAAACATCCATACAATTTCAAAATCATTCACACACACATGCACTATAGACAGTTTTAGCTTACCCAATTCACCTATACCGTATGTCTTTGGACTTGTGGAGGAAACGGGAGCACCCGGAAGAAACCCATGCAAACACGGGGAGAACATGTAAACGCCACACAGAAATGCCAACTGGCCCAGCCGAGGCTCGACCCAGCGACCTTCTTGCTGGGAAGCAACATCGCTACCCACTTCGCCACTGCATCGCCACTTTCTGTACTGTAAATCTTTTTTTTTTTTGTCAATGGCAAAGTTTATTTTCATAATAATACAGTATAGCCAGCTTCTTCCTCCGAATCAAAACCTGTAAACATTATTAAAATGGTTGGTAACACTTCATTTCGATGGTCCATTTGAGTATTAGTAGACTGTCTACTTAATATCTGTTGATACTGACATTCAACAGACATTTAACTGACTATAAAAAACTTTGCAAGTACATGTCAACTTACACTAACCCTACCCCTAACCCCAACCTAACAGTCTACTTATAATCTAAGGAGAACTAGTTGCAATGTAACGTAAATTCAACAAAAGGAACATCAAAATAAAGTGTGACCGAATGGTTGCCTATTTGTTCTCTGTAGCATGCAAAACATGTATTTAGTTGTATGTGTTGTGTTTGGTTCACACAGCTTGTATGTCAATCACATAGAACGCATCTTTGTATCTAAAAACGTGAGACGCAGTGTTTAGGAATGTTTTTTTTTTTAAAGTGCAACATAGAGCATAAAGGTATCTGAACACAGCCACTGTGTGCGTTTGAACAAAAACTCGCACCGCTTGCCCCATTTCAGAGTTCTTTAGAAAGGTCCGCTGCTTTGGAACTGACACTGGTGCTCTGTTTAAAAGTTGTTCTTTTAACTTGACACAGTGTTTAAAAAATGAGGCACTCGTGTGCCTGCTGCTTCAAAAGACATGAGCATAAAGGTCATGCACATTCACCAAATGGATGTTTACAGTGAAAAAAGCTCATCGAAATGAAAAACATCAAATATGAAAGAGCCACACTGGAAGCAGAAAGCCCTATGCTTTGAAACTCATTCATTTCAATGACTTCTGCCACACAAGGGTTTTTTTTTTCTGTGCTGACCACAGCGCACATACAGCAGAGTGCACCTTCAACAAAATAATTGTTTGTTGTTGTTATTACTTGGATTTATGATGTAGAATAGAGCAATATGTTATTGTTAATATGTTATTAGAATATGCTGGTGTACAAACTGCAGTGCCTATCAATAAGTTCAATAAGGTATTCATTGGACTCACACACATACGCAGACTGCTTGCTTAAAAACCTGAAAAGCTGTAAAGGGCGTTCCATTTTTGACACATGCAGTCAATTAATCACAGCACCCTGCGTCATCAGACCAATCACCTCAGATTAGCAGCACCCAAAGACATGAAAATTATTTGCTGAACAAATCATATGGGAGTTGTAATAGTTAGGTATGAATAAATGCATATTATAAGATAATGAAAGTGCTTTTTTTTTTTACCTTGTACGGATATCAAACCCCCCCAACCCCCAATACAAACCTTTTATTATCCATAACTTTAAGCATATTAAAAACCCCAGCTATGTTAATAAACATCTGAATGCTGCACCAAAATCTAAATGAAAAAAAAATACGATTGTAGTATTTATTTTTTAGAATTAAACAAATTAAATAAAAAAATTAATAAAAATAAAAATGCCAACAAAATCCAACATGTCATCTCACTCAGCACATAATATGTTGACTGTGTGCTCAGTTTCATTTGTTAAATAAAGAGGAATGGATGATAAGCCATATTTTTGCAAAGCAAGAACAATGGTACAATATCCAGACCAGTCATTTTCCCTAAAACACAGATAATAACTGTGTTTTACACATCATACTGACAGTGTTTATAAACCATAGACATGCAGCCACAGATCCACCACAAAAGGAGGAGGGAAGGTAGGAGAATAAGTCAAAATGCAGAACACTTGGGAAGACAGAAGACAATCATGCTGATATACAGCCTGCAAGAGTGTTTGTAAAGCATCCATACACTCTCACGCTCTCTCTCTCTCTCTCTCTTTCTCTCTGCGCAGTGTGTGTGTGTGTGTGTATGTATGTTTGCACACGAGGGCAGAGCTGTCAGTGGAGAACTCTGGAGTTCTTTCCGGAACCTCTTATTGAGCAATCCTGTCTGACCTTGCAAAGGTCAAAACATTAAAGCCATGTTTAGCATATCAACACCATTTGTTTCAAAAAACATATCTAGCATCTAGCAAGCAAGAATTTGTTTGTTTAAGGCATAAACTGTGAATAATTTAGTTGAATTTCATGTCATTCTGCTCACATATCCATATCATCATTTTTTTTTACAAACTGTACAATAACATCAACACTGCTGATATTAATTTTACTTTAAATTGTCAGTTAATTGAAAAAAGAAGCGCAGAAGCACATAAAATAAGTGTTTTCAAAAGAGCGTTTTCAGCAGGGTAAAAACTAATACGATTTAGCAAGGAAAATAATTTCATATGAATTTGTATAACTTGATTTGTACAAAAACAATGTAATTGAAATAGTAAGCATGAAGACGACTTTCAATGGAAGCAATTGAATACGTTCAAAATAAATAAAATTCATAAAATTATACAGCAATCTAAGATTTTTTTTCTGATTTTAGCTGCTGAAAATGTGTTATTTTTATTATCATCTCAAATCAGTGTGCTCCCTTCTGATAAGAGTTACTATATTGCATACTGAAACAGCAATTTGTGATTATGACCCAAACAGAATTGCTAGCCTTTGCGTCATGTCACAAATGTCACACGTCACAAATATCATGTCACGGTGATTTGCTTATCAAAGGTAGGAACATTTTCTTTTTATATATCCATAGGTTTTTAAATTTAATGTGCACATTTAAGAATAATTCATTCATTATAAACTTCATCTGTAAAAAATATTGTTTTTGGAGATAATTTCAATGTAGTCACTACACTTCAATTTTGATTTAATTAGTTCTTTAACTGAAAGACTGAAGCCTATAGTCCACAAACCACAACCAGTTCACTTAGCAAACCAAATCAACAATAAGTTACACTGAAAAGGACAAAGTCCGCATTATTATCAAACCTTTTAGTACTGTGCATAAAGCGTATAAACCTTAACCCAAATACTTAAAAGAGCAGATTGTAACTCTTATCTTATTGTACATCATGGCTGGTACCTGCAATTTACAAGCAATCTCTGTTGGCAGAATGGTGGCCACCAAGAGTGGAAACAGGCATCGTGCAACACGAGTGGGCAGACTAATCTTTCATATAAGACGAAACCTTCATGCGGTGTACATTTCGACTGGCAGATGCAGACACAAAGCAGGTTTTTACCTTGAGGGTGCAAATGATACTCCTTCAGGAGCACTACAGATTACATAAAGCAAAAAAAAAGTCCAAGAGACTGAAGTACTTCTTTCTTATTATTTTCAGAAAACCTTGATATGACCTTTAAGGGACATAAAAGATGACTGAAAGTAAAAAGTGAAACTATTAATACTGTGCTTGTGGGTAAAATACACATAATATAGCATAGCATGAAAGTGAACTGTTTTGTCACTCACAGGATCTGCTGGTCCGCAAAACTCCCGAAAGGTTCTCGGTGCATCTGTAGCATATATTTCCAGGGCCATGCAGGGTCCAGAGCAAAGTTCGTCCACCATTTTCTGCAACACAAGCATTCAAGAGTTAACAATTCCCCTTGGTCTACCTGTGGTGCCTGTACTAATGAAAGAGCTTATTATCTGAACAGACCTTGGGAAGACATTGGAGCAGCTGGAGGACTCAAGTTACTAGTGTACCTCTTAATAAATATATAAATTAAAGGATGTCAAAGCAAACAATTGTTGCTATTGTTCTTGGAACAGGTTATTAGCAACTAGACGAGTTTCCATTCTCTGTTAATCTGTTTGATGCAGTGGCTTTTGAGTTATGGGGTGAACGCAGTACACTAAAATGCCTGTTTTCCTTTTTTTCATAATCACATTAAACATTTCAGTTAAACCTATAAACAATGACAAACAGCTTTTTGTGACAGTACACATAAACGTTTTTTTTTTTTTTAATCAAACATTTATGACATCTGCAAACATTAAAACGACCGTAGTTGTAAAAGCTATGAATGCCTTCAATGATACCATTGTAAATCTGCAAGAGCAACTGCTGTGCACTTCTAATAATATAATTTCCAAAAAGGAGGATTTTACAACAATGCACAAAGAAGAACATCTTTGGGATGTCTGGAAAACATTTCAGCAAACAGTTCTTAGGCTCAATGTAAAATTTGTGCAATGGAGAGTAAAGCCACAGATGTAGAATAAAAAAAGTTTTATTTTCAGACTGTTGGTTATCATTAAACACTGAAGATAGTGAAGCATCAAAGCACCTTCCCATTCACAAGAAATCTATATTTTATTACCCTTGTCTATATAACTGCAACCTCTGCAACCTAGCATGAGTACAGCACAGATATGGCAATGATATAATGCAAAGATTACAAGGAATTACATTTATTTGAATTTGTATTTATTTTTTTGTGTTTAGGGACAAGGCAACTTCATAGAGAACATATTTCAGGTTACAATAAAATTCTTACCAAAGGGCATATTCAATTTAGTTCAATTCACCTTTATTTGTATAGCGCTTTTACAATGTAGATTGTGCCAAAGCAGCTTCACATAGAAGGTTATAGTAAATTGAAACAGTGTCAGTCCAGTTTTTAGTGTTGGAGTTGCATGCACACCTGTACACGCACACACAAATACAAATGGTATATTACAACGTGGTACTAATTACAATAGGCAGTATCACTGTTCACTACATTATATTTAACTGAAGCTTCAAAACTCGAGAGTATTTGAAGCAAAAAAAGATAAAAGAAGAATTATAAATCGCTCTATGTAGTAAACTGTTATGATAAGATTTGCATGCCACTAGTGCACTTTGTTCCAGCAGCCAGAGTAAGACAATTCAGCTATTTTACTAACTGCACTGGTATATCTCTGAATGGTGGAACACTCAGTGCAAAATTTTCATGGGTGCTTTGCACCTGCAGCAAACAGTCTGCGTTTCGGCAAATGTGAGGCAATCAATATGTTGATGAGACAGTTTTCATGGCAACAGACAAGGCCTTGGGCTTCAATGACCCGGAACCACAAAAATGGCTTATTTTTTGCTCTAAAACACTTGCTTGGATGTTATCCGAATAAACAACTGCCTTTTAGCTGAAATTCCTGAGACAAGAGAACAATCTATTAAAGTGAAATACCAGACAGGAACATGAAGATTGTTCCCATGTACCCGGATCAAGGAAATTGCTATGAGGCAACAACTGTATACAGAGTGGTATAAAAGGCACAGGTGCGCATGCAATTGCAAGAAAGCAAATAATGTTGCAGCAAGTTCTCCTTACGCTCTTAAAGGTGCAGTAGGTGATCTGCCACAATGCTAACCTGTTAGCATAAATCTCTGAAAAACCCTTCCCTGCCGTCCAAAGCCATGCCTCCTGAAAACACTAGCATGCGCACCTTAAGAACCCTAACCTTCTAACCGAATATTCAGAGTAGCATGGTAAACAATATAGGGAGCGCGCCACAGGTCATCATTGTTCAAAAATGAACCAATGTGATTATAAAACCAACTTCACCTCAGTAAAGCAGGCTAGACGGAGTATCGCTATTTACTGATGTTCTGTTGTTAAACTAAATTAAATCTACATTATCGATGCTGTAAAAGGTCCCTTATGAAACTAAAAAATAGTCACATCAATCTATCGCCGAGAAATTTCAGTGGCTGAACAACACTTCTGTGCATACAACCCATTCATAACAACAACATCTACATCAGCTTTGCGTGTCTAAAATACCTGTCTAAGAGAAATACTTCAGCCATGTTGTCGTCCTTCCTCAAGCATGCAAAAGTAACTCCAAAATTGAATAGGTATTTCAAAAAGCTTTGATTAAGCATGTTTTTACCATTTTCTCTCTCTCTCTCATGAACGCGCAGCACGTCTATGCACAAATGCGTAAAAACAGGTGCGCAGTAGCTCAAATCTACATTTGCTGATAGACATTTTAAGCTACTTATCAGAATTATGGGAGATGTTGGCCCGACACTATTTAAACTGGATAAACATTTTTTAGTCTTATGCCTTACCCAGAATATAAAAATACTAGGGCTGTCAAATGATTAAAAAAATTAACTAATTAATCACACTTTTGTCTGTGATTAATCATGATTAATCACGAAAAACCGTATTTATTACAGAAATAAAAACACAGGCATGTAAGTGCCATTTGAATTTTAAAACAATCAATGCCAATAACAAACAAAAATTATTTCCATGTTGGATTCTAAGTGAACTACAAAAAAATCCAAAATACAGGCATTGCAAATATGGAAATTGGAAAATTATAATAACAAAGTATTGAATACAAACAATTGTTTTCATTGAAAAGTTGTTTTGCAAGTTGAGAACATTAATTATAAAGTAGAAACAATTTTGCTTAGTCCTCCTTAACATTTTGGTATTTGCTATAAGACAGTGCAGTCTGTTGACATGTGACCTAAGAGTGAGAAAAGTCTCTCACAAGCAGAATCACCGAATCTGCATGTGAATTTCAGTGCTTAAATTCTGTGTGCAACTGGTGCTGTGACAAGGACGCAAGAAGCACCAAGGGGTACATCAAAGTCACGTACTAAAGACTATAGGCTAGACTTCTTACATAGACTTTGGTCACGCCATCTCTAAACATTAAATTCTAAACTGCTTTGAGCGACTGTCTGCGATGTTAGGCGTTTAATATTGTTGTTAGGATATCCACACACACACAAACACTCTCTCTCTTACACACACACACACACACACACACACACACACACACACAACGCGGGCAGTACAGCGAGCTCACCCGGTATAAGCGACTCCCTTCAGAGTCATCAACGCGCACGGTCGCGTTCATCAAATTTGCTCTAGGCGAACGGTGATCACGCCGCCCTCAACCCGAAAGTGAAAAAGAAAGTGACCGGTTCGCGGATAAACGTGGGGACCGGGAGGGAGGGAGTAGGTGTCGCGGATTAAGCTGGATTTATACTTTCACCTGGCGCCGCATCGCGCGCCTCAGCTGAATGCACGCGCACCTCGAGGCTTTTATACTTGCCGAGGGAGGGGGTAGGTGTCGCGGGGGGTTCGCTCACTATTCTGCCGCCCTTCTCGGCCGCCTCTGTGGACGCACCGGCCCTGAACATACGTCGGCCAGAACAGGAAATAAGAAAAAAACTGCCGCTGCGTTAAACGCGTTAATTTTTTTAACGCGATTAATATTTCAAATTAATCGGCGTGCGTTAACGCGCTAATTTTGACAGCCCTAAAAAATACATATAAATACATTTAGATAATTTTCTTTATTCATTACTATTGGAATGTGAAGAGTCTTTCAACCAGCACAACAAAAATGTTTCTGAAGACAATTACCTACTAGCCCTTTAATGACTAATTAAACAAATACAATCTGAGCTTGAAAATAGAGTAGAAATGAACTCCTTTAAGTGCACTCATTTCTAATGTTTAACGTCCCATGACTAAACAAAGGGCACCACAACACACAAAAACACAGTAAAAGTGTAATTAAAAAAAATAAAGCATCTGGTTGTTATTATTTTAAAAATTTTTTGGGTTTGACATGCAGCGTTAAAAATGGGTGGCCCAATGAGATTGGCGCTTTTGTTCACATGTCTGGAGCTGCTGAAGTTACCATAAAACAGGACTTGGTGGTGCTCAAGCACAAAACGGTTAAGCTGAGCACATAAATATTGCTAATAAAATTTGATGCCGAGTTTCATTTCATTTTCTTTAATTGCTGGTAACTTTTCCTGCAAACTTTTGACCAGATGTTTTTGTACTGTATTTGAGAAGCTAATGCAAAAAAATAAAAAAGGCATGTGGTTGACTACATCTGTGCAACCAGACAGTGTCAAAGGTTGGCAGCCTCGCCTTGTGCATCGGGGTATTTTTGTGTTTTACTAACATCAGGTAGTGATTTTGCACACTCACATTGCTCATTGCTGGTAAAAAAATCAATTGGACTTGAATGACAAAAATGTTTCCAAAACAATATAATTAGCACGCAAGCAAAATTAATTCCAGTGTGCATGAGCCTTTGCATTTACACACTAAATGACACAAGCGGACATTTAAGAAGCCATGGTAATTTATTAGCTCAGGTTCTCAGCAATGGATCACACATTGTGGGACATAAAAGGCAGCGAAAGACACATCTATGCAGCCTTTGAATTTCGATCAGAAGAAGGTACCTCTGGAGAAAGGAAGTAAAGCAGAATTTGGATTCATATGTGCCTTGATGCCTTTCCGACTTAAGAGGCAACATTTTAGGCCGTACTCACACTATGCTATCCGAACCGTGCTCAGGCCCGTTTCCCGGATCGTTTGAGAAGTGTGAGCGCTCTGAATCGGGCTCAGGCACGGTTCGTTTGGCCGGCCCTGGCCCGGTTGGAAGAGGTGTGCTTGAGCCCAGTTCACTTGGGCTCAGGCGCGGTACGCTATAGTGTGAGTGCCAAGCGCGCCTGAGCCCAAAACTGAGGACGCAACGTCACTCGCTGCGACGCATGAGCAGCACGATTTCGTGAAAATTTCCGAGCCACAAAGGCGATAGACCTGTTCAACATTATGCTGTGACTGGGTTGTGCACCACTGCTGAGCAAACGACTCAAAAAAATCACCAACAAACTTAACAAAGCTGTGGACTCCATTGTGCTCAGCGTAGCTCTTCCTGTTTATCTTTAGTACGTCGCACTATAATGACGTAAGCGGGCTTGGGTACGGATGCTTTAAACGCAGTGTGAGCGCGGGCCGTCGGGGGAGAGAGAGGAGGAGGCACAATCGTGCCCAGGCCCGTTTGGGCCTGGGCACAGTTCGAATAGCATAGTGTGAGTACGCCCTTAGAGCATGCAATCTCAGCTAATAATCAAATGGCATTGCAAACCTTCGTCATTAACCTTCAACCCAAGACCAGTCACTCACTGAGGCTAAGCAGGGCTGAGCCTGGACAGTATCTGGATGGGAGACCATATGGGAAAAGGTTGCTGTTGGAAGTGGTGTTAGTAAAGCCTTCAGGGGGCACTCAGTCTGCGGTCTGTGTGAGTCCTAATGCCCCAGTAAAGTGAAGGGGACACTATACTGTCAGTGAGCGCCATCTTTTGGGTGAGATGTTAAACCGAGGTCCTGACTCTTTGTGGTCATTGAAAATCCCATGGCACTTCTCGTAAAGAGTAGGGGTGTAACCCCAGTGTCCAAGTGGATGCTGCACACTGGTGGGGTGTGGAGAGACCCCCCTCATGAGTGTGAAGTGCTTTGGGTGTATGGCCATACACAATAAATTTGCTATATAAATACACATTACATTACATGTTTGCATAGCTAGTCGAATTTATATACACTGTATGGTGATTACAAGCAAGAATAGCTTGTTTGTGAGCACAGCTAGTATAGACAAATATTACATGCTAGAATAACTTGTTCTTACAGGTCCCCATAAATTGTACAGACAGAGATTACAAGCGAGAATAACGTGTTCAGGATTGTGTTATGCTGCTATTTCAAAAATGGTGGTCAAAACAGTATCTGTTCATCTTGTTGGTTAGGCTAACCCTAGGGGCTATACAACCCCTGACACCAGTGGCTCTTCTAGCCCAGCAATGTTGTGTTGCTACTTAAAAAACATTTTTTCCTAGTTTAGAGCTAGTGCTTTGGCTGTTGAAAAGCTAAAAAAATTTTTGTAACTAAGCTCTGGTGCTGAACAAGCACTCAAATGGCCTTGGTTTAAAAGGGAACATTGAGATTAAATTGTATTGTATCAATTTAATTGTATGCTATAAAGTAGCTATAGTAGTCATTACCTACTGTTTACTCAACTATAAATATTAGGCACAGTATATTAATGTGTTCATGTGGTACACGATAAGTAGCAAAACACTTTTGCTGCTCTTGAGGTGGGAAAACAGTTAAGGTTACGCACAGGTTAAGTGGTTTGGTATGTAAATATAGGATCAATAGTGTCACTACCAGTGGCAGAACTTAAGTTTTATGCATGGCAGGGGGCTACTTCAAGGGGTCCAGTAACTTAATGGGTTGCTAATGCTAATCTGGCATCGAAAAGCATGAACAAATAATATGATTGCTGACCATCAGTTACCTTTTACAATAACTGAACAAAAATTATATGTCAAAATTGATTATTTGATTCAATTATTTGATTCTGGAAACAAATTGAGCTTATTTACAAATAAAAGTGACGTTTCACTTAACCACAGCCTCATTGTGGCAGATGGGTTCAGTTTTAATAATATAACCATTCCGATACTGTAATGTAAACTGAGTGTAGAGAGTGCATCACCAGCACAGATTTATATCTTGTGCTACATTTATAACAATCTTGTCTCTCTTATCTGATCAACTGTAATGGAACAAAAGGTCAAAAGCCAACTCACTGTGACTCAACTTTTGTAATACTATAGGGAGGTAGATGAGTTTTTCTGTAAAAATGGTGTAAATAGAAAGAGTAAGGGCAATATATCTCATCTCTTTCACTTAATGAAGCATATACATTTTAAATCAGAACAGAAATGTGTAACTGAAAACGCCAATAAATTAGCATATGCATTAGGGTTACAATACATGCTGCCAAACATATAACAAGCAAGAAACATATTGATCACTTTGAGTGATGAATGAAACTTTGGCATGGCACCAGGTTCACCCAGTTCAGATATATTTACAGTAATCAACATATACTTACAGTGTACTCGGCTACAACCCCTTTATAAACCTCTAAGAACTCCTCAGCATTTGCTCGATCCATGTTGAACTGTAGAATAATAAAAAACCAAATCAGAATTCAAATGGCAAAATAACACACTAACAAAGGCATTGTGACTTGAATAATCCAAGAGACAGAAGGATTTTTATTAATTGACAAGACTCCCATCATTCAATAAAACAAAGTTTTCACACACAAAATTATTATGTTAATAATTTCATATTTCTGATTTGAAAATAGAGCATTTGATAGAGCGATCCAACACACTGGAATTAAAAATCTCCAGACCAACCATTTCAACAAACCATTATAACTGTCTGAATTTCTTTTTATAGAGCCCTGAACACACAAGCTTTCTAATAGTAACAAAACCTTCATTGATCTGTTCTAGCCCAGGGGCATCCTCTGGACACTATTTTCAGCAGTGTCATGTGATAGAGCTGCAGCCCTGTAATAGGCCAACGGAGAACTCATTTGGAGATGTGGGAGGCCACTGATCTGGTCACAGATTGCATGGTCGATGATGGGGTCAGTTTACACCAAAGGGAAAACATAATTGCGTTTGCCCTTGGTTCATAGAGGAACTTTGATTTTTTTTTTAAGTTTTATGGTCTAATAACCATAAAATGTGTTTATATTTCATTTAGGAAGTTAACTGAAATGAATTACTGGAACATATAGCTAATGTACATGTTAGAAACAAGCACATACAAAAACAGTGAATTAACTCTAGCATTCAGTTTAATCCTTAAAGGTAACACTGGCTAGAACAGAAACATAATATAAACTTAACTGAAATACTTACCATTTGTAGAGCAGATATCTCGAACCCATTTTCTATGATTGATTTAAGGATCTTTCCTGTGAATGCTGTAAAAACAATAAAATATTCTAAATAAAAGATGCTCACATTAGACATAAACATTTATTGCAATCCATACATTTCTGAAATGTATCTATAGATCATATTTAGAACTGTTCAATCCAGCAAATTTAAATGTGGTTTAGTTTAAATGAAACCACAGACTAATTTTCAAGATTTATAGAATCTTCCACACATTGAACATACACTATATTGGCAAAAGTTTTGGCAAACCCCTCCAAATTATTTAATTCAGGTGTTCCATCACTTCCATAGTCACTTGTCTAAAATCGAGCATCTAGGGATACAGATTACTTCAACAAACATTTGTGAAAAAATGGGTCATAATCAGGAGTTCAGTGAACTCAAGAATTAAATCTCAAGCACAGTGAGTAGAAAGCTTGATAGATTGGGTTTCCATGGCTGAGCAGCTGCATCGAAGCCATACGTCACCAAATGC
This sequence comes from Danio albolineatus, assembly GCA_903798035.1. Classification (NCBI taxonomy): domain Eukaryota; kingdom Metazoa; phylum Chordata; class Actinopteri; order Cypriniformes; family Danionidae; genus Danio; species Danio albolineatus. The sequence continues at coordinate 111,463 of CAIGQQ010036459.1, read as the reverse complement.
AATGGTGTAACACACTCCGCAAGTGGACTCTAGAGCAGTGGACACGTGTTCTTTACAGTGACTAATCCTCTGTCTGGCAATCTGATGGTCGAGTCTGGGTTTGGTGGTTGCCAGTAGAACAGTACTTTATCATGAAAACATGAATGAGTGAGTTTGATGTGAAGAAACTTGACTGGCCTGTACAGAGTCCTGACCTCAACCCAATAGAACTCTTTTAGAATGAATTAGAGCGAATTTTGTGATCCAGGCCTTATCATCCAAAATCAGTGCCTGACCTCACAAATAGGCTTCTAAAAATGGTGAAACATTCCAAAAAATGCATGAAAAGGTTTTATAGCTGCTAATTTAAGTTTGGGATGTTACTAAAGTTCATGTGGATGTAAAGGCAAATGTCCCAAAATTTTTACCAATATAATGTACATTGTAAAATTTATTCACTGTTTGGAGCCATCTTGAAACTGAATAAAACATAGGTTTGTGTATGCTCCATCCAGCTGTTTCTGTTTCTGTCAGTTGTTTTCCCTAAACAAAGCCCTTTTATTTGATACAAAAAACCTCCACTTCAGATCAGGCTGCCATTAAGTCTGTCGTCCTTTCTTCTGCGATAAGAACCACTTGGATGTATTTCACATATATCCTGACAGATTAAACAATAAATAATTACAAACAGGCAAATAAAATATTAAAAGAAAATTAAGTTAAAATGTATACATTTATAAACAATTATATGTATTCAAAATATTCAAACATTAATTTCAAATTTCATTAAAAAGTTTATATTTTTTATATTACCCCTGAGCAGAAGAGATACTTAAACAAAAAGGCAGTCTGCTGGAGACTATGTGGATTAAATGAAGCGAATCATTCACATATTTTCTGGAAATGTTCAAAAATCCAGGCATTTTGGCAAGAAACTCACAAATGTTTAGAGAATATATTCCATATCCCCATCAATTTTTCTTTCTCAACTCTATACGTGGGCCTAAAAAAATCCTATGTTAAAAGAAAAATCTGACAAAATACTGCTGAAAATGTTGTTGTTAGTCTGTAAAAAAAGCCATAACCAGAAAATGGTTACAGCTTGAAATACCCCAAATTAGTGACTGGTTTGTCATAATTTATGAAATCAGTAAGATGGAGAGGCTAACAATGAACCGTCGCTTACAGACAGAGGAGTTTATTGAGACATGGAGAAAATGGGTAGAATATATTCTCACATTAAGACCAGATTTATTATAGAATGAATAGTCAGAAAGATGTGAATATTATTTTGTGGGTTATTTTTAGTAATGAGAAAAAAACATAACAGAAAAATAATTTGAACAACAATACCTATTTTAAAATAAAAAAAATATTTTACATTTAAGATCCTAAAAATACCATCCTCACAGTTTATTATGTACATAGTTTAGGTAAAAAATAAATAAATAAATAAAAAGGCAGAAAAGGATAGACTGGGAGCCGCAATATGGGTTAAAAAAAAAGTTTTTTACATAATTGAATTGTAACTGAAAAGCAACAAATTATTTTTTTCCCTTTTTTTCTGATGATATACAAAACAATTATGAATATATTGTTTTTCTTGTTTCTTATAATGTCTTTGAATCATTAATGTAAACTCCATATTTATTAAATGGAAATTGTGTATTTTATAATTTCATTTATTTCAACAATTTAGGGAATCCGATGTTAGGTTGTTTTATGAATACATTGTGGAAAACCCTATCTGTATGTAAATTTGAAAACTGCAATAAAAAACTAAATGAAAAAAAAAGTTTATATTTCAATTCTTGACAAAAATACCCCTATTAGGACAGCAAACCAAGTGCAAGGTTTATTCACATGCTTTTGAAAGCACAATCCGGACTTCTAAGAGCAAACTAATAATTAGAGGGGAGTGTAATGATTAAGGAGTTGAGATGCTTGCACAAAGATTTGAAGTTCAATACCAAGTAACAGTAATCTAGGAAATCACGTGATCCTGCTCGATCGACTATGTGCCCTTGCTCTAGGGTGACTGTCCTTGCAGTTAAAGAACTATATGTTGTTAAGTGGCAAGTAAGACTTTTGACCTTCTGTTAACCAATACAATCACGTCAAGTTAAAGGCCAACAAACAGTTCACAAGATCATGAAGGAGTGACTTCAAAGGAGAGACTTTGCTCTAAATAACACGAGAGTGAATCTCTTCATCCACTCCTCTGGGCTGAGAGCCAAGAGATTATATTAATAAAAGGCACTGTGGGGAATGTTTCCATCAGAACTGATTTAAGGATTTATGGTTTCAATGTCAGTGGAGTAAGCAGTACCAAAACACACTGACACTTATTTTTTCCAGAGCACATTATTAACAATCAATCAGAGTCTATACCATGGTTCTGTCAAATAAACTGTAACCCTAATACACTCAGGTTCGTTTTGACCAAGAAGAACTACATGCACATTTCTAAATACCAAATAGCTGTAAATAAACAAAAGATTTTGTTAACACTTTATAATAACTACACAAGTAGTTGGTGGTTTTTAAGATCATTCGGAATAAGTTAGTATAAACTATTGAAATAAACGTTTTTAGGTCTTATTATTCAGGTATATACTAATAGTTAATTTGTATGATAATAAATGCTTTATTAACTCAACTTCATGCAGTTTTGTGAGCTAATCTAAATTAAAGGCTTAGTATCTAATAAACAATAATCTTTGCAATATTATCTAAAAAGTAAATTTATTGTAAAATTAGAAAAATAAAGAATACAGCCTTTGTAGCTGCAGTTACAAACTGCTAACTAACGTTTATTAATGTAGAGTTAATGCTTAACAGATAATGAATTCACTATTTGCTAATGCTTAATAAATGATTCACAGTGTGCTGTGTAATAAAGTGTTACCAAGAATGTTAAGAATTCTAAAATGTATTTCATTCATTCATTCCTTTTTTTTTCGGCTTAGATTTTATTAATCCAGAGTCGCCACAGCGGGATGAACCGCCAACTCATCCAGAACATATTTTACGCAGCGCAATAACCTTCCAGCTGTAACCCATCACTGGGAAACATCTATACACACTCACTCACACATACTATGAACAATTTAGCTCACGCAATTCACCTATAGAGCACGTCTTTGGACTTGTGGGGGAAACCGGAGGACCCGGAGGAAACCCACGCAAACATGGGGAGAACATGCAAACTCCACACAGAAATGGCAACTGACTCAGCCGAGGCCCGAACCAGCGACCTTTTTGCTGTGAGGCAAAAGCGCTAAAAGTTTACTTATTCGATGGTATTTGTTAATCTGACCAACTGTCCATTCTGACCAAATAGCCCCTTTCAGACATACAGATCTTTGCAGAAAATCACCGGCAAATTGCGGTGAATTTTGATTATTTGGCAATTTTACAAAATGACAAGTCGTAAAATTACGATTAAATTGTGGAACAGCATATTTTAAAATTTACCGGTAAAGTCCTGGTAATTTTGCAGCAATTAACCAGTGTTACTGTGTGACATGCTCAAAGTTCAATGCAATGGGAGACATTGATTTTTACAGAGTTAGCTAAGGAAAGCCTACAGCGAACGAAGTTTGGGAATTTAAAAAAAATACATCCGGGCTAGTGAGATCACAAATGCTTCAGGTTAAGTGCATACACCACGCGTAGGGGTGTGACCAGATAGCAGAGAAAGCTAAAATGCCGTCCAAACGCTGCTGTTTCCTCAGAGCTTCTTATGTTTCTGTATTTGGGCTTCCAAAGGACATGACACAAAGAGAGAAGTGCTTACAGTTTACTTTTAATTATGTTCAAGAGAATTATAAATATATATATTTATAAAATAGCTCTAGCATTTGACACAGGAAAGCTTCCAGAATCTCTCAGTTCAGTGCTGGATTTAGCTAAAAACTCCTCAAAGAAGGAACATCTCCAACCATAATAGAAGAAGCTGTGGATTGTGAGCCACAACCTGGTAGTATTTTTATTTGTTAAAACAGATCTATTACATGCATAGTTTCTAGCATTAATTGTATGTTGTAGCAAGGACATAAACAAGGATGTTAATAACGAAAAATGCTGTTTGGCACCGTTAACAATTTAGCTACAAATTCATATTTATCTGTCAAACGCCTGTAAACTGCCACAATCTTCAGCAGAGTGTGCATTATCTCTCTATGCGGCCGCTTTTCCTGCATTCTACATCTCAAAAAACGAACTCGCCAAAGATGTGTGAACGTTTCATATTACTTACATATGCTTATAACCCGAATATATATGAAAGACACTTGTCAGATTTTACACTGACTGACAGTATTTACACAACAGAGGCGAAGCGCATGCTAGTAGAGGCGTGACAATTCATGGTGACATGGAGCGAATCAACAAATCACAGCACATTATTTTAGCTGACCAATCAGAGGCTCATGATGGCGATCTTTTGGAGGAACTAGGAAATATGATCGTTTTCTAAGCAGCAGGATATAATTAATGTAAAACATACTGTATGAAAAATAACCTGATCTGAAGCTTGAGCACACATTGCTTTGCAACACAAACACAACCAAGCCTTAAAAATACACTCCATTTAAAATAAATAAAATAAATTTGAGAGAAAAGATCACATGTCGTTGGCACAGAGTGATCTGACAGATTATATCCCATTTGCACAATATTTAAATGCCCTAGAGGACTTTCCCTTAGCCACTAAATGACATCTTCACACCCAAAAGCTCCCTCGGCACCACTGCTGACCCTAAAGGTTCAGATTGAAACACCATCAGGCCTGTTGCTAGGCAATGCTATCAGTGCTGCCTAGCAACACAGTTGTGTATTCCAGTCATGAGTCAGTTCAAAACAAAGCAAAGCAAACTGCTTTTTTCTATCAGCTGAGGTCTTACAGTTTAAATGATGAACTGATTGAATGACAAATAAATTCAGAAACATAAACCTTAAAGAGACTTTTCAACTGGCCGACAGTTTCAAAATCTGTCGACAAAGTCTAATATCATTAACCACAGATGCTTTCATCTACAACTAACTTTACCGTTATAAACTTTGAACCACATGACGTGAATCTCAGGAACACATTAATGAACAGTGCCAAAAGTTTAAGCCATTTTACTCCTAAAGTAACACGACCTTGAGGACAACATTAACCTAGTATGCAGTGTGAAGCATATAGATTTAGCTGGTTAATCATTGTAATATATTAAAGGAACAGTGAAAGTTGGAGAGTAAAAATGCACTACATATCTGATATGACCCTATCCCTGGACAATAGGTTTGAGTAAATTATTAGCCTTTTATTATATCATGCTGCTTGTTTGAGTATATGCCGGGCATAAAGAAACATGACCTTTACCTTACCAACAGATACAGTATGCACTGTCACTATGCATGCTATATAACATAACAAAACAAGGTCACACAGGACAAAAGTAGCAGATTTCTGTACAGTTCAAAAGTTTTCTTTTTTTGTTTGTTTGTTTCTTTTTTTGCATATCATTATGTGCATTGAGAAAAAAATGTAAAGAAAATTAAACCAGTCAAAAGGTACAGTAAAGTATAACAGAATAATAACATTAGAAATTACTTTTTTATTTGCTTGAGGAATGGCTGCTAAAAATTCAATGCATCACAGTAATAAATTGTATTTTAAAATGTCCAATAACAGTAATTAAACCTTTTATATTTAAAATCTTTTTTTTAAATGTTTTTTTTCTTTATTTTATATCCGTTTAACTGCTTGTTAATGCAAATATCTAATCAGCCAATCATATAGTAGCAACTCAATTCTGCTGGCATCCATCAACATCCATTCAAATAAAAATTATCATGGAAGTCAGTGGGTGCCAGCTACCAGCATTTTTCGTAATATCTTCGAGAATCTCGAATAAGTTTTGAGCAAGTGAATAAATTGTGGCAGAATTAAAATTTTGGGGTAAACTATCCCTTTAAATTGGACAAAAGAAAAAAAAAAAAGGTTGTCTGGTCTGATGAGTTCCAATTTAAGCTGCAACACTTAAACGGCAGGGTCAGAATTTGGTGTAAACAACATGAAAGTATGCATCCAGCCTGCCATCAAACCTTGCTAACAACATGCTATTGTAGTCTTTAATCCAAAAGTAATGTTACGGCACAAGTTGATCCAAGCCACGTGACAATCCTGAAAAAATGAACAGAGCTGTTGCAGCATAATCTGAGTAATTACAGCCACGTAGCAGCTCTCTCAGCAGGAACTTTCATTACTGGCTATTTTTATTTACTTCTTTTGCAAACCTGGTGGGCTTCAACCCACCAATCAAAAAAGTGATCGGAGATGCAATCTTCTTTAAATCACTGGTTTCCAGCAGTTTTGCGGGAGGTCTAGAGAACAGACGCGCTGCAGGAGTGTGGGTGTTTGATTGTTTGAAAACTGACTAATAAAGGGTTGACACAATAACAGGACAAATGAAGCCCTGTTTGAGCTAAAAGAGTTACCATAAGACTTCATAATTTCATTCATATTTCAGTCAAACTTTATAACACTGCATAATATTTTTGATTGTCTTAGAGTGCCCATTAGGTGTGTACAAAATGTATCATGTTGGATTATATCGTAACTGGTGTTTAAAAGATTAGTTTAATCCAAAAATTTGGTCCCACTTTATATTAAGTGTCCATAACTGCTAAGTACTTGCTTAAAAAATAAATACGATGTACTTACTGTGTTCATAATGCATTTGAGAACACTTGTGGTGCTCTTGAGTTGGGATGGGGGTAGGGTTAAGGACAAGTTTGGTGGTCTCGGTAGGTTTAAGGGTGGGTTAAGGTGTAAGGGATGGTCAAAAGTGTATTTACAAATGTAACTACCGATATTAATTACAGATGTAACTACATATGGGTATTTAATCAAGCATAAGTACAATGTAAAAACATGTATTTACACAATAAGTACATTGTAATGAATTATTAATTTCGGTTTAAGTACATATTAGTTAAGGTCCCTTAATATAAAGTGGGACCAAACATTTTAATTATAATATTAATTATCCTCATGTCATTCCAATCCCCCTGCAAGAGAGACCTCTCAAAAAGACCTTCCATCATCTTCAGACCGCAAATTAAAGTATTTCAGATCAAATCAGAGCTCCCTTATTCTCCATAAACAGCAATTGTCTTTATTAGAAAAACTAATAAAATAAAAAACTAACCAAAAACATCTTCAAAACATTCTAATAGTTCTACTTTAATCATACAAAGCTCCAAAAAAACGTTTTGTGCATATAAAACCTGTACTAAGACAACTTTGCTTACCAATGTTTTCTTTATCATATCAGTATACACGTTTACAGTCAATACAACACTTGTGTGTTGCACTGCTGTTGATGTCATATTGCCCCTAATTGTGCACCCTATATATCTGCCTGATGTAGAATTGAAAATATAGGCAAACAGAGTTTTTTGGAGTACAAATGTGTCTTTTTGGTATGTTGTATGATTACAGTTGAACCACAGAAGTGACATGGAATGTTTTTGGTTCATTTTCTGCAATTAGTGTCTAAGTGTCTTGGGACCATTGCTGTTTATGAAGGATGAGAGGATCTCAAATATCATCAAAAATATCTTAATTTGTGTTCTGAAAGGTCTTAGAGGTTTGGAAAGACATGAGAGTAGGGCTGTGCGATTTGGGGCAAATATTTTATTGAGATTTTTTTGACAGATATTGCGATTTCATTTGACTACATTTTTTAGTTAAGCTTCAGCTCAATCACACTCCTTATATAGCTGCCTGTGGTGTTTTTTTAGGTGCTGGTTGGTGTATTTCTACGTGCTGGCAACAATTCTGCAATTCTCTTACAAATGACAATCAGAATTGTTCTGATGCACTATTCTGAAAGGGCAGAACAAGAGTGTTCTCACTCAATTGGCTAGTAAGAATGTCACACACAGACAGCAGTCATGCAGTTGAAGTCAGAATTATTATCCCCCCTGAATTATTAGCCCCCTGTTTATTTTTTCCCCAATTTCTGTTTAACTGAGAGAAGATGTTTTCAACACATTTCTAAACATAATTATTTTAATAACTCATCTTTAATCACTGATTTATTTTATCTTTGCCATGATGACAGTAAATCATATTTTACTAGATATTTTTCAAGACACTTCCATACAGCTTAAAGTGACATTTGAAGGTTTAACTAGTTTATTTAGGTAACTATGGAGGTTAGGGTAATTAGGCAAGTTATTGTATAACGATGGTTTGTTCTGTAGACTATCAAAAAATATATAGCTTGAAGGGGCTAATAACGTTGACCTTAAATTTTTTTTAAAAAAATTAAAACTGCTTTTATTCTAGCCTAGATAAAAAAAAATAAGACTTTCTCCAGAAGAAAAAATATTATTGGAAATACTTTGAAAATTGCCTCACTCTGTTAAACATAATTTGGGAAATATTAAAAAAAAGAAAGGAAAATTCAAAGGGGGGCTAATAATTCTGACTTAAATCGTATATTCATATTGCAGCCTTTTGCGATTAGCTAATCACAACGTTTCCAATCACGATTGCTATTCGATTTTGATTAATTGCACAGCCCTACATGAGAGAGAATAATTAAAACAGAATTTTTATTTTTGAGTGACCTATCCCTGAAAATGATGTGCGAACTGATAATTTTGTGACACCCACTCACTTGTGAAAACCAAACTGTATGTCCAAATGTCTAAAAAGAAACAGCTAGTTAGCATGAAGCATTAGTGTGCAGCTAGAATACAATCAACAACTGAAGTTAGAAAAAAATGACATAGTCAAGCAATATGACCAGCTTTAAAGCATGCATTTATGTTGTGTGCGTGTTCAAGACTGATGGAATATTCTGTTGATCAGGTTCTGGTGTGTATGTGTGTGTACGTGCAACATTCCCTCCAGGTTAATCAGCCCACAGCAATGTACAAAATCAACTTGGGGCCTGCTTAGTCCATGAGCACTATGTGAAATATCTACCTCAGCCCTATCGAGAGGATTTGAGATTTCACAGGTCAGCGCCCTGGCGGCATGCTCCATGAACAGGGATCAGGAGATGGATTTGGACAAATCCAGAGCGAAGGCTTGAATAAGAGTACGAACTGGCTATGGGGGTTTTATACTCATCAACGTATAACTAGCAAAATAACAGTACGCCAAGAAGGGATGGAGAGAGTTATATAAGCAGAAGACAATCACGGAAGGACCGAAGGACTCTGAAGTAGCCCCATTGTTAGCTTAACTGCTCCTTTCATTGATGAGAACTGCATTTCTGCATTTTTGAAAGAGAAGTTTTAAACAGTTTAATCACAGAAAATAAAATAGCAATAAACAACCCTAAATTGTACAACAGCTGTCGCAAACATTAAGTAATTTAGATGTAAATTTTTATTTGATCTGTGTGCATTTTGCAATGAAATGGCTATTAATCAGCAGCAAAAAATAATTTTAACCTCAAAGTACTGTACAGAATATAAATAGCCAGGGATGTCTGAATATAATCAGATTTACTGAACACAGATTATTTGTATGCTTGTCATCATTTACCTTAAATTTTTCTTTCTAGTAAATTTTGTGTTAAATATAAAAACAATTTTGTTAAAAAAATCTATCCAGTTGTAAATTACTATTCGGTTGACAAACGTATTTACAAAACTGCAAAATTATTAACCCTCCTGTGAAACTTTTCAAATTTCAAATATTTCCCAAGCTGTTTAACAGAGAAAGGACATTTTCACCATATTTTCTATAATATTTAAATTAAAACATTAATATTAAATAGTTAATAAAAGCAGTTTTTGTAAATCATTAGGTCAATATTATTAGCCCCCTAAAGAAATTATTTTTCAATTGGTTAGAGAACCACTGTTGTCCAATGACTTACCTAATTAGCTGAATTTGCCTAGTTAAGCCTTTAAATAGTAGTTTAAGCTAAATGCTGATATCTTACAGAAAACCAGAATTATTATGTACTGTAATGATAAGGACAAACGTTCAGTTCAATTCAGTTATTAAATCTAAGTTGTAAAATGTGTAGAAAAAAATGATCTCTGTTAAACAGCACTTGCAAAAAAAATTGAAAAAGAAATGCAATTCCTTCGGAGAGCTAATACATTTGCCTTCAACTGTGTATATAAATGCATATATGCATGTATGCATAAATATGTATGTATCGCACAAAATATTATATAGTACATATATAGTCCACCAAAATTATTGACTTACAGTTTTAGTGTACAATTATTAAATAAAAATATTAAACTAATTAATGAATTTATAATGAATTACATTGTATAATGAAAGTATAATATGAATTAATTTAAAAATTACTTTTTCATGTCTGGTAATAAGATTCCCTGAATATTGTGGAAATATCTATAATGCCATTTTTTTTTTTTATTTGCAAAGCGAAACATCTAACAGCACTAGATTTACACACTAGCCATGTGTGACAATGTTTGGGGCCAGGATTAGTGGACCTCCTTGACCAGTATTTATGAGAGTATTTCAGCCTAAGTGAGTAACTGGTACAGCAGTGATGGGGTTTGCCATATCATTAGGGCCAGACGGAATCTGCGGACATTTTTTGCTATTTCTGCGGAGTATTTTGTTAAAAATCTGCGGATTTATGCGGAATGACTTTGGGAGTATCATAACTAAAAACCTAATATATGAAATAAAAAGTAATACCTTTTTAACTTTTTATTTAATGTTTACAATGCGAATCCAATTTGATCCACTTTATTTGGTAAACAAAGCAAGTTTCTCTTATAAAATCTCTCGTAAAAGACAGAAAATATTACTTTACAAACTTTATTGTATATAAATCATATGAATATTTTCATATTTAGTCAATATTATTACTGAAATTAATTTAAAAACTGAATAAATAAACATTTACACACGTTTACACCAGTAAATAAACAGAATTAATGATGGGCTAAAAATCTGCGGAAATCTGCGGAATTCTGCGCGCGCAGATTCCGTGTGGCCCTACATATCATCAATAGCATCATAGTTCCTCTGATGAATAATAATGTGCACTTTCGAGAAGACAATGGTTGATAATACACTATAAACAGCACATTTAAATAGCAAATATTTAACCAATCTACATCTTATCTGCAAAATGGGCTGATTAGACATGTCGAGTGAATCGCAGGGTCTGTTTTTGGGTTTACCTTCTGAGATGGCATGAGGTTTGATGATACAGCAGGTACAGTCTGAATACTTGGCTGTGTTTGAAGGGCCGTGACCAGCAGTGGAGGGAAAAAAGTACTCCAACTCCTAAAAAGCAAGTAGTACAGTTAGAATCAAAAACATTTTCTCAAACTTTGTTAGTATTTGCTATCAGGATTCCCACACCTTGGCTGACGTCAAATTCAAAGACCTTTCAAGGACTCAAACCTTTTCAAATTCGTGACACATTTAAAGTGAAAGCAAGATTACATGGTGTTCCCTTGTAAGATTTACTTCTAGAGTTTCATGTCAAACAAAAACATGCAAAAGAAAAAATCTTTAATTTTTAACTTTATTTTTGACAATATGACAGAGATGTGATATTCTAGCTGTCGTATTTCTGTTTTGCATAGAACTGAAGAATATCTAGAGCATCTTATACTGTATTCTCAAACGATCTGATGTTAACGCTTGCATGGAATTAATTGAAAACAGTTTATAAGCCATCGTAACTAGCCATGTCAAGATATATGAATACGCTTTTAAAATTGTGTTTACATTATCTTAACAAGCAAAGCAATTGAATGATGCATTAAACAATATATTTGACAACAGAATATTGGAAGTTTCACGGGCATGTGAAAGTCATGGCTAAGTACAAACACAAAGTATCTTGTGCAGGAAAAACTAATCGTAACACATAATGCAAGCAAGTATGCAGAACCATAATAGAGGGAACGATAATGAACTTTTTTTTGAGAAAACATCTTACACAAAATAAATAAATTCACTTTCAAGGACATTGTCTCTATGTATTTAGGCACTTGCATTTTTTCCTTCAGACTCTTTCAACAACTTTCAAAGATTTTAAGCATGTGGGAACCCTATGCTATTAACAGTTGGGGTTTTTTTTTGGTTACCCGAGCAGCAGATGCCAATGAGTCTGAACCATGTCCTGCATTCTTAGTTCCGTCTGTACCAAACTGGCCTCTTAGACTATGAGCTGCCTCTTTTTGTGCCACACCAGAATCCGTCGGGCCAAGAACTTTTCTCCAAGTCGACACCGCCTCGTCCCCCATCAGCTCCATAGCAATTACAGGACCAGAGCTCACAAACTGCACCAGATTACTGTTGTTTAAAGAAGAAAACTGGGTTTGTCAAAATTGATGTATTGCTTATGAACAAATTTGTGGTTAAAAACATGCAAAGTCATGGCAAAGTCACTCTGACGGTGGCGATTTAGGTGTCAGAGTCTCCTTCAAAAGCAGCACCTGCACATAAGTCAATCATTGACGCAGAAAAGACTCACTTGAAAAAAGACTTTGATTGATGTTCCATGTAAAAGTCCGCTGCCTGCTTCCTGTAAGAAAACCATAAAAGTCCAGAGAGTTAATAAGTGATCTCTAATCCCTATTATCTCTTCGCTGAATAGGCATTTGAATCTAAGGAGTAAAGATTGCCTTTAATTTTTTTTTATAAAGTGTGCAGTTCATATTAATACAACTTCTAGAATTACATCAGATGTTAATCTGGTGACACATAACCTAGCGTAAGAAATGTGAAAACCTGCCAGTGTAAAAACTTAAACATCTTCATGAACATGGACCGTCTCTGTCAATGAACAGCTGTGTGCTACTTTGAGGAAAGGTTAAAGCAGCAAAACCTGACCAGGCTAAAACAACACAGTCTACTAGAGAAACCCTCGGAGTCAGCATTGTTCAAGAGGAAAAGGAAAGACTAGCCATCAGCATGTTTCATTCTCCAAAAAATGTAGTACTGAATCACATGCATATAGCCATAAAGACAAATGTGTATGTCTTCAATTCAATATTTAAAAGATCATTTTCCACTGGTTGCATACATAAACACTGAGTATGTTTACATGGACACCAATAATCCGATTTTAATATGATTAAGACAATACTCTGATTAAGAGTCTAGAATGTAAACAGCGATTTTGGATTAATTTAATCCGAATAAGGTCATAATAGAACTAAACAGAAATCGAATTAAGACATGTGGAGAATGCCAGTTGTAGTTGCATTATTGAAGTGCAGTACAGACATGTAAACACCTTATTCAATCTATTACCATCGTGTAGGATTTTTACCGCATTTTGCAACAAGATAGTCTATACACGCACAGCTCTTCGACCCTTTTTTCTGCACCTACCGAGTCAGTGAAGGACCACAGACACCTGCATCGCGAAACGTGGAGTTCTTTTTCCCCATAAGCTGTGTGGTATCAAATTCTATTTAAACAACACAGTTGTTCATACTTCCAGCAGTTCATACTCGCATTTAGACATGGGCCAGTATTCTGACGGTATGATAATCTTGGATAAAAATATCACGGTTTTATGGCATGGCGTTATTGTGATTACTGCTCTAAAATATATTCTTTTTAAATGTCTGGCTAAAAAACAAAACCTTTTTCCCCTTTAAACACAATATAATTTATTTTGAGAAACATTTAAAGTATTTTGGAGTAGTAAACATGTCAGGCTAAATAATTCAAGTAAATCATTGACTTCTGCTGTCTTTTATTTGTTTCAAAAACACAGATGTCTTTCCAATTTACACCAAAAAACTAAAAAAAATGTAAACAAAAAAGTCGTACTTCAGTTACCTTAGGAACTGTATAATTTAGAAAATTTTGGCGATATGAAAACCTTGACTTTTGCAAACCGTGGTATACCTTGAAAACGGTTATCGACCCATGCCTACTCGCAATCAATCGGTTGTCACATGGGGCATGCATGAAATGCTCCAGCGTTTTTAGTCATTTTCGGTGATCCTTTCGTAGAACTGGGATTGTTTTAGCAACACTGTCGTTGTTGCGCCATGTGCTTTTTTTGGATACATTGTTGGTGTAAAAATGTAGCCTAAAGAACCGTTCGAGCAAAGGATGTTAATGATGAATGTAACAATAACTACATTTGTGCCCACAGCAGTAAACGATAGCAATCTGTTTGTTTTTATTTTAGTTTATGCTTTATTTTTTTGCATCACCCCCTAATCACCAGATATCCTCAAATTGTTATGATTCTAGTGAATCTGACCAGTGAATCCAGCTTGTGCAATCCATCTAATCACACAGCAAATTTAGCAATCGCAATCAGTGTAGCGAAAAAAAGACAAAACAAACTATTTTTGCCAACATCTTCAAAGGAGGCAAAACTAATACATCAAAACTATAATAAATATCTGAGATACTTTTATTTTTATATTTCAATTAGCTTTTAATCATTCTCTCCCATGGTATAACCAATGGCCTTCAAGTCATTATCTTTAAATAATCATTGAAAAGAGGGCTTAACATCAAGTGGTGAACTTCTCCACAATGTGGTCTGTAGCTTTAAATTGCACAAGCCCTTCACATTTTAATGGATTCTGACTAGCTGTCAGCAATTTATCATTTATTAGCAGAGAAAAATAAATAATTCTGAAAATGATTTCAATTATATTGTTTCTCTACATCTTTATCGCAGTAGCTGTGGTCTGAACTCTGGTGTTTTACATTCAGAACAATTTTTAGATTTTTCGAATAATTACCCTATTGTTATCTCTATAGTTATCATGCTTGGTGTGAATGGCCCTTAACACTAAAACTTTGAAAACTTCACAGAAATATGTTGATTTAAATAAAATAATAGAAAACTGCAAAAAATGACAACAATAATTTACTAAAATTAAAACGGCAACTGAAATCATTCAAATAAAAGCATCAATAAATACTGCAATAGTTTTTAATTAAGATATCTTTGCAATTTACATTTTATGATATTTAATCCAATCTAATTGACAATTATAACCCTGTTTTTCCAAACATATCTGTAGGAAGAACAATATATTTTAGCCAATTTAGCAATGAACAAAGCTAACCTGATTTTCTCATTCTGGTTCACACTCTCTTTATTACCTGCTTTGTAGTTCTGAACAGGCAAGGTCACTAAGCCCTTTGAAGCCCTCTAAACATCCTCAGATTAACTCTTAAGGACTTCTCTAATCTGAAGAACAAAAACCAGAGGCTGATTTGCTAAAGGGCACATTAGTACTCGAGAAACATTGTGATGTAGTAACTCCCCATTGCTTTATACGCTATATTTCTGTTAGCAGCTGCTTATACACTGTCTGCACCCATTTACCACCATTCTTTAAAATAATAGACTGACCTTAAAAACAGGCCTGAGAAATCATGTCTAAATATTTTTTTCTTACGTTCCTTCCTCTCACAACCTCAGTTAATAATTTCAGTATTGTACTGTAAGTATAATCCATTCCTGTTACTGTAGAAAGACTGCTACTAATGAGATGCTCTGCTCTTTGCAAACCTTACATTTCAAAGTGTTTTGAGAATACAGACCACAGAATGTGTGGAATTGCTATATGTCATTCCTAACTTGCCCTCTAAATTAGAGGTTTAGACAAAAAACAAGTGTATGCCAGGGATGAACAGGTTAGCATATAGAGCAAGCAGTGCTTGATTTTTGCTGTGATATACTTTTTCCTGAGCATGTGACTTAGAGCCATTAACAGTTCTGAGAATTCACTCTTGGGTTACTTTAAAACTGAAATGCCTCATTAGCATAATTGGCATTAAATTGCTTTAAGCAAAAATTCCCAGTGCCTCCTTTTCTTTGTACTTTAATTGTAAAAATATAGACAAATAAACAGTTTTTCATATTTTGGGATTCATGTTTGGTTGTTGTTGTTGTCTATTTATGCTTTTGAATTATATCATGGGACTTTGAACTTTCCTCTAACAACTTTAATGATGAAAAGTTGTTTGAAAAGTTACTTGACATTATTAAAAAGTTAAAAGTAATGTATTGTCTGGGTTAATCTAAATTACGGTACAAAGACCTGGTAATAAACTGCCGCTACTTTTTGTGTTATTTTATAGACTTATTTATATTATTTCTTCCATAATATTTAAAATGACTACATTTAAAAGTAACACTGTTAAAATGCAAAGATGAATTTCATCATCAAAAGTCAGAAGAGCAGAGATCAAGGTCCCATAATGCAATCCATAACTGTAAATAAAAGGAAAATGTCTGTGAATCACAAATTACACAAATTGTTTAATAACAAATATTCAAACAGTGTACTTGAGTGAAATTCGACTGAGGGGCCGCTGCCAACATTACTATCATTAAGCAAAACCTACCATGTAAGTTTAGTCATTTTGGCTTTGGTGACGATGAGGTTGGCATCATAAATCATCTGAATAATGTCGCCAACTTTACTGACAGCATCCGGCTTAATCATAGCCAAAGTCCTGAAGAAGACACAAAACAGATATTAGATATGCAGTAGAAAGCAATGTGCTATCACTGAAACAAAGTAGAAGGAGCTGAACGCTAAAATAGTAGAATAATCTAGGTGTTATTTCATTAGAGTCATTGGTTTTGGTGTTTTACAATCATGGTCATAAATATTATGACCCTTCCATTTTGTAAATGCGTTTCTTTTGACTGAACAATAATTTAGCACAATTGAACAAATACACCACCATACATATTGCAGCTACTCAGCATCATCAACTTTTAGCTCTTGTTAATTTTTTTAAAGAACTAAACAATGACAAAAAGAAAATACACAATACACAGCAAATGGTTTTATATAATATTTTATATATTTTATATACACAAATAATTTTGTTAAAAATCTGTGGATTTATGAGGAATGATTTTAGGAGTATCATAACTAAAACCCTAATATATAAAAAATAAAAAGTAATACCTTTTAAACTTTTATTTAATGTTTACAATGTGAATCCAATTAGATCCACTTTATTCAAAGCAAGCCTCTCATATAAAATATTACCTAAAGGGAAAAAAAATATTACTATACAAAGTGTTTTGTAAATAAATAAAATTAATTTAAAAACTGAATAAATACACATTTACACAAGTAAATATACAGAAACAATGATGGGCTAAATATCTGCGACATTCTGCACACGCAGATTCCATGTGGCCCTAGTAATCAGTTTAATCAGAGTATAAACTATGACATCAAACATAGTTTCTTTAAAAATCAAATTGTCCATATATTTGAAATTATATATTAAAAATAATACATTTTAAAATTACCCTAAGCATTAGACAAGGTACTAAATATGATAGTCCAACTAAACAGCCGGCAATAGAGTAGTCAGATCAAATCGTGTATTAAGTTACATGAGGGGTACAGAGTATCCTAATTTCATTTTATAAAAAAAAGACATTAGAAGGTGTTTGAGGAGGAATAATTCACTGAATAATTTATAAAAAAATCGTTTTCATAAGGAAGGTTTTACTCATTTTTGCTGAGCACTGTATATTATATTAATATCCATGTCTCACACTACTTGAAGATGATGAAAAATATATTGTGAAAATGGAATGGATGGTTAGTTAGTCATCCAAAAATGTGCTACTTGTCAGCTTGTTTCAAAACCCATGCAACTTTCATCATTTATGAACCAGACTGATCTGGAATGGTTCAAGTCAATGATCCTGCTGTTGTGGTTAACAAGCTTACTGTAGGGGATTTTATAGTGAATAATGACTTACAGTCCTTTTTTGTTTGGGACATAAAGCACATAAATCATATTGATAGATTTTACCCCCTTTCACACAGCGATACTGGTAAATATATGTAAATTTACCAGAATGACTTAACCGGTAAATTAAAAAAAGCGCTGTTCACACAGGCAAGGATGTTTCGGAATTTTTCACACATCATTTTAAAATAAACACAAAACAGAGGTTCTGACATCATTAACAAGAATTGACCTCTAAACGGCTGCACTTGTATTTGTAAACATAGAATTGATTGGGCTTTTGTTGACAGCTTCACATTTATTTAAAGCTTTAGCAATCATGCAGCTGCTTTGTCCCAGAGACATCCAATGGCAGAAGCGCGAAGCGCAGCTAAATGTTTATACATTTGACTACATTACAAATTCTGTGGATGGAGAAGTATTGTGAACAACTTTGATGAAAACATATGAGGAGCACTTTCACATGTCAAGATGTACATAATATGTGTATGTGTGTGTGTGTGTGTGTGTTGGCGCTCACCAACTGCTTTATGTGCACACGTCAAGCAACCGAAGAAGAGCTTGAAGGTAAACAAACAGCGTTTTATCATAAGCATTTTATCGATCAATTTTTACTCAGTTGCCATTAATAATAAACATAGAAATGTTATCAGCAGCTGGCAGCTAAAAAAATCTGGAAAAATATTCAAAGGTTTTTATTTTCATATGCGGATGTGAGTGCGTCTGAATGTTCTGATTGGTTGGAGTAGAAGTCTCATGCCAGTGCGTACTAATCGTGAACGCACTCTTTTCAGCAATTTTCCTTCTGCGTTCACACAGAGCAGCATTCCTGCAAATTACCAGTAATGTCACAACTTCTTTTTCCATAAAATTGCCGGAACAAGGGCAAAAAGGGTAATTTTCTAGAAAGGTCTGTATGTGTGAAAGGGGCTTTTATTTTGACATAATATATTTTTTTTAAATATTCAAATATGCTTTGGTTATCAACTATCCTCAGAATATTTCTTTTTAAGTTCCTCAGAAAAAAAAAAACTTGAAACTTTGGGATCAACATAAGAACCGTTAAAGGATTAGTTCAGGCCACAAAAAGATTTTCATTTATCTTCAAAACACAAATGAGATGCATATAAACCAAATCTGAGGCCTGTTGCATAAAATGAGTAGAGCAAACTCTGGGTTGCAGAGTGAGTTTTGGGTTGACAAAACGTGGTTAAGGTCAGGCTAAGTGCTCAGGGTTTAATCTAGAGTTTGTGATTAACTCCGGGTCCCATGCTCCTGAAAGTGTGACATTTGCGGCAAACAGCCAATCACACAACACATGAGCGAATCAGCTTTATTCACCATTAACAAATAAAGATGGCCTATCATGCAAATATCACTTTTAAAATGGGTTTAAACAGTTGTTTGGCAACATTCTGCGAGTCTAACAAGCTTCTAATGGTAATAATGTATTTTTTTTTTTTTTATGATTACACATCATAAAAAGTCTTTGATTAAAATTCTCACTTTGTACATATCATCAGAGGAGGAAAGTCCTGCCCATTAGAGACAATATCCCTCATTAGTATATGATGTTATTCTTGTTTTTTAATCTGCCACTATGCTGACACATAGACATTTGTAGCTCTGGCTCTTTTGAAAAGAGGGCTGGGAGCACAATCTCATTTGAATTTAAAGCAACAGTAACCAAAATGGCACAATTAGGATCAAACTCCAAAAAGGGGGATATTCCACGAGCTATAAAACAATATATGTGGGAAATTTGGAGCTGAAACTACACATGCATACTCTAGGGACACCAGAGACTTAATTTACATTTTATAAAAGGGACATAATAGGTCCCCTTTAAGTCGTCCCACAAAAATGTAACAATTGTGTTTTCAACTCATTATAAATAAGTAGTTTGAGCAAGCAGAAAAAGTCAGATTTCGAGTGAAGCAGCAAGAAGGTCGCAGGTTCGTGCCTCGGCTGGGTCAGTTGGCATTTCTGTGTGGAGTTTGCATGTTCTCCTTGTACATGTGGGTTTCCTCCATGTGCTCCGGTTTCCCCCACAAGTCCAAAGACATGCAGTACAGTTGAATTGGTTTAGCTAAATTGTCCGTAATGTATGTGTGTGAGTGAGAATGTGTGGATGTTTCCCAGCGATGGGTTGCGGCTGGAAGGGCATCCACTGCGTAAAAACAAATGCTGGATAATTTGGCGGTTCACTCTGCTGTGGCAACCCCGGATTAATAAAGGGACTAAGCCGACAAGAATATGAATGAATGAATGAAAATCTATTCATCCAAAACTATCAGAATCTCAAATATACTTGATTGATATATGTAAACAAAGGTTCTTGCAGGAAACTCAAAGGTGCTGGTTTGATTGTTCGCGGTGTGTGTATATATATATATATATAGTTGTCATTTCATAAATAAAATGGGTCACTATACTGTAGTTCTAGTTCTATCTTTCAAGTTATAGCTCTTGGTCTGAATGTCCCTATGTCTCGCCTAGCAGGGGTGTTCAGTGATAAAATACCTTTCCTTCTTACTGCCCAGCTTGTTGGCTGTGTACTGATCCCCATAACTTATGAGGTTCAGCTGACGAGAAAAGATGTTCACTCGGTTTCCAACAAACAGATCTTCTGGATGAAGCTCATCAAACTTGGTCCTCCGCAGGAAAGTCCGCTGGTTTTTCATATCAAACTACATGAGAGAAACACATGTGAGTGGAATAAGACTCAAACATCAGAGACAATCGTCAACATCAGGTCTTAAAATCTGAAGTCAGGAACACACCATCTCCACTGAGCCATCTTTCGGGTAGTAGAGCAGCTGGTATCGCCGCAGGAGAGCCGCGCTGGGGTCGTACCACTCAGCCAGAAAGGCATAGCGCTCCTCCTGTGTATAACACAACAGACACAACAAAACACACAGTCAAGCCAGGCCTGGCAGGGGAATGTCACTGATCTGACCCTAACGCTTGGTCAAGGGAGTCCCCACAGCCGCGTTTTGACCCTCAACACAGACGGGCAGCTGAGTCTGTTAACATGCCGAGTCAGAGGTTCAGACCTTAAATCAGCTCTCATATTCCCTGGGGAGATTCACTGCAATTGGGGAGCCATTATCCAGCTGCTGGAAACACTGCTGCTGAAAATATGTTCTAAATACAGAAATAGAGAAGCCAATATTTGTGATAGCTAACATACGCTAATATAAGCATTGTGATAGCGAATATACTGTAAAAGTCATTACAACTACTTTAACAAAAACTAAATAAGACTACCTAAAATCCTTTCTTGTATACAGTTGCATCTTCAAACAAAACAAATGGCAACATATGAAATTATAATTAATAAACAAAATATAAATAGAAAAAGATATTAACAAAACCCACAATTTTACTTACAGACTTACAGAGACAAGTAATAAAGCTCTCTTCCATATTTCTTAAATAATTAATAGACTTTTTGCCAGACCAACCTATGTTCGCAAAACCAACCAAAGAAAAATTACATTATTAAATACTACGTGCAGTGTTACTTCCATAAAAATGGAATTAATTACAATTCATTGCATCGGAAAGCTTCTGCACAACAAAACAGATAATACAACAAAATATTAAATCATTTAAAGTAAACTTGTAAAATCAATGCATTTTAGTGACCCTTTAATATTTTATTGCTTTTTGTCATATAAATAAAACCATAAATACAACCTTAAGTCTTCATACAATGTCCTTACCCAAAGAGATCATAAAAGAGATTACAGAATTATAATAGAAAGAAAGAGAAAGCTTTGAGACCTTTTTTTTTGCAACCTAGAAAAGAACAAAAATGTAAGGAATGTAAAAGGTTATTAAGATCATTACAATATCAAATCACTGAGTGTTCATGCTCTTTCTCGATTAAGTCACTGATGTTTGTCATCTTGATACCAACTTAAAGGTGCCCTTGAACAAAACATGGAGTGGGCCTACTGGAGAGGTCTGTCCTCTGCAGAACGCCACCATGTGGCAAAAATTCATATCACACGTACATGTGAATCAGCATGTAAGCACACAAGCACAGGGGTGCCCAAACTTTTTCATATGAAGAGTAAAAAAACAAATATTATTGCGAGCCGTGGGCCAAAATTACCAAACAGTATTACATTAAAGTCGCCATGGGTAATTTCATAATTTATTTCCTAATATTTCAAAATTAGCAGCAAACATTACTTTAAATCATATTAACTAATGCAGTATACCTTTTTAAATGATAAACTTATTGGAATAAAAAACAAACAATCACATTAACAACACAGTGGAGTTCAGTGCTGAGTACACTAGTCAAGCAGAATCTGTCTTTGACTTGATTTACTCAACAATTTAAACAAAATCTGATTAATTTACACCATTTGATTCATTTAATTTCAGTTAGCTTTTAATAATAACACAAACAAATGGTTACATTACATTTGAATTGACAATATCCCCAGCTTTCGTTCACTTCTCAGATGGGGTGGCGGGCCAAATGAAAGGTTACCCTGGGCCAACTTTGGCTCACGAGCCCTAGTTTGGGCATCTCTGCACAAGCAGCCCAGCGAGAAATTATCTAATTATTCAACAATCTAAACATCAAAAGTCAAAAGTCAAACAAAAGAAATGCAGTTTTATGACAGTCTCAGAGAACCATAATTATTTTAATATTCAGAATAACTAATAATAGAATCATATGTTGTATATCTTGCTATTACAATGCCTTAATGTTGCATTTCTAGGCACTACGCCATCTATTCTCCATGCCACGCGCTTGCTAATTATAGAGGCAAAATGTCAACGCTGAGCTCTAACATGGAATTACATTACTAACTAATTGAACAACAGATCATTAGTGCATCTGCAGGACAGCACAAATGCTTTCTAATTCATCATTCCTCACAAATTCAATGAGAATGCCTTTAACGTAATAGAGAGCTTGACAGAACAGGGCCTCTTCCCCAAACATGGGCTATTTTTACCCCTCAGTCAGCTGTGACAGAGATAATACTGACAAGCAACAGCCTTCTTTGTACAAATACCTTGCCCCACAGGTCGGAAAAGCCATAAATTACATCAAGAGACTTATAGGGAGTCATAATTTCTAGAATTAAGTTTTAGGCCAAAGTTAAAAGTTTCAGGCACCGTTTTAAGCGTTGTCTAAAATGGTATTTATTTATTAGCAGAGATTATTAGCATCTCATTTCAACAAAAAATATGTTTTTACAACACTTAAAACAAAAGAAATGATTGTTTTACTTGTTTATTTTTTACGCAAAAAAACAAAACAAAACAAAAAAAGACTAAATTAATTACAACAAGCAACAAAGGGGAAACGATGTCCTGTCACAGATACTTATAAATTAGTATAATATAATATAATATAATATAATATAATATAATATAATATAATA
>CAIGQQ010036459.1:55079-88314 GCA_903798035.1 Danio albolineatus | reverse complement strand
TATAATATAATATAATATAATATAATATAATATAATATAATATAATATAATATAATATAATATTCATCTATTCATTTTCTTGTCGGCTTAGTCCCTTTATCAATCTGGGGTCGCCACAGCAAAATGAACCGCCAACTTATCCAGCATACGCAGCACATGCCCTTCCAGCTGCAACTCATCACTGGGAAACATCTATACACACTTATGCACACATAGGGCACTTTAGCTTACCCAATTCAACAATACCACGTCTTTGGACTTGTGAAGGAAACACACGCCAACACAGGGAGAACATGCAAACTCCACACAGAAATGACAACTGACCCAGCCAAGGCTCGAACCAGCGACCTTCTTATTGTGAGGCGATTCTGCTACCCACTGCGCCACTGTGAGGCCCCATAATATAATATAATATAATATAATATAATATAATATAATATAATAGGCAGCAGGGTAGCACGTTCGCCTCACAGCAAGAAGGTTGCTGGTTCGAGCCTCGGCTGGGTCAGTTGGCATTTCTGTGTGGAGTTTGCATGTTCTCCCCGTGGTTGCGTGGGTTTCCTCCGGGTGCTCCGGTTTCCCCCACAAGTCCAAAGACATGCGATACAGGTGAATTGGGTAGGCTAAATTGTCTGTAGTGTATGAGTGTGAATGAGTGTGTGTGGATGTTTCCCAGAGATGGGTTGCGGCTGGAAGGGCATCCGCTGCGTAATAATATGCTGGATAAGTTGGCGGATCATTCCGCTGTGGCGACCCCAGATTAATAAAGGGACTAACCCGAAAAGAAAATGAATGAATGAATGAGGCAGCAGGGTGGCGCAGTGAGTAGCACTGTCGCCTCACAGCAAGAAGGTCGCTGGTTCGAGCCTGGCTGGGTCAGGTGGCATTTCTGTGGAGTTTGCATGTTCTCCCCGTGGTTGCGTGGGTTTCCTCCCGGTGCTCCGGTTTCCCCCACAAGTCCAAAGACATGTGGTACAGGTGAATTGAGTAAGGCTAAATTGTCCTTAGTGTATGTGTGTGAATGAGTGTGTGTGGATGTTTCCCAGAGATGAGTTGCGGCTGGAAGGGCATCCGCTGTGTAAAACAAATGCTGGATAAATTGGCAGTTCATTCTGCTGTGGCGACCCCAGATTAATAAAGGGACTAAGCCGAAAAGAAAATGAATGAATAATATAATATAATATAATATAATATAATATAATATAATATAATATAATATAATATATTATAATATAATATAATATAATATAATATAATATAATATAATATAATATAATATAATATAATATAATATAATATAATATAATGCTTAAGGCTTCAGATTGTAAACAAGATTTAAAAAGAAAACAAAACAGTAAATTAACTTTAAAATATTATTTTAACTGCATTAAAGACCATCATAAAGGGTCATTGAAATTTTATGTAGATATGTGTACTCAATATAAAAAGTAAACTTTGTTAAACACATTAGCCTTCATTTCTGTGGTCTTGTTGTTTCATTTCTCCAGTCTGAAAGATTATTTTGTAAGGTACAGAACATGGACTGCTACTAAACGTCCACATTATGCCTGTGTCAAAGTTACTTTTGTACACATACATGTCTATTCAAAATGATGTAAGGCCTTTTCATTAAATATTCTCATTACAAACTGCATCCAAACTGTTTTGTACCATAAAACCAAATGATTTGAAGGAATGAACACAAACAGCAAAATCACTGACTCCTGGTTAATGAACCTGGGCAGAATTAACTGGAAATAGCTAGGCTTAACCGTCAAATCTAACACAGTGAAAAGTAGGGCTTTCCTCTCAAGAGCCCTTCTTGGACTTTCTCAGACACCTGCTGTGGCCCTATGCTATCACTGCAAACATTTCATGCTGTCTGCGTGGAGATGGATCAACGTACACTATTAAGGAGACAGAATGTGAATTGGAAAATAAACAGTGTAGGAGCACAACAGAGAAAGAAGACGATGGCGAAGATATCCCGTTACCCACAGAATAACAGGGTTTAGTCTGTTGTGGAAATGACACTAAAAAAGCATGTTTTTTTCCACACACTGACATTAAAGCTTCTGGCTGAATATGGCGTCTTCCATCTTCATTGTTATGTCGTAGAGCCACACAGCTACTTTTCAGATACATTAAAAAAATTAAGCAGCTTACAAATGCCAACCAAACCATATTCAGTCAAAGGGCCAGAGATTTCTTTTTGAAAACTTCTTGATCAATTTCTCAAACAATTTCTTCTGGAGGAAAACAGTGACATCAAGTGGTGGACCAAATAACAGCGTTCGATATGTCAAAACAATACAAATACTGTAAGTTTATAAACACCGTTTTGTTAAGTAGAATACGACAAATATTCCTCATTTAACAAAACTTTAAACAGCCAACTAACGTTGTTTCCAGTTTACGTTTTGTGACCTCACTAGAACAAGTTAGATTAACGTTAGTTTCCACGAGATGTTTAGCGCATTAAATACGTTATATTGAATGCACACAACACACATTGTAAGAAACTTGTATAGTGGTTTTGTGACTTGTGTTAAACTCAAAAGTGACACTGAACACGTTGATAAAAAGCAAATGACTTCCGCTACAACTAAAATAATCATTTATGATCCTGTGAGTTTAGTTCTTCATCAACTGGTTCTAAAAACTCTGTAAAAATGTTTTTTCCACTTACCATGTGCGAATTGTGTGATTAAATGAATGATGCTAATGATTGTTGTTCGTTGTTTAAGAGGTGGACTGTCTTCCTTAAGCCTCGCTGTTATTTGCCACCATCACCATAGCAACAACATCAAACGGGCTACCACCAAATAAAGCAATAAAACGGACCCCACAGTAAACGCGTAGCCTTTAACATTGAGACAACATATATCTGTGAAGTCTGATCAGTATAGAGACGATTGGATGTTGAATATTTTGCTTAGTTCGATTCTCACTGTAACCCGGAAGAGGTCGTTTCTGACCTTTACCGCCAACTGACGCGCGCGCACATGGGTTTGTTATGGTGTATAGTTTTGCTTCAGCGTTCACTGCTGAGCTATGTGGAAAATATTTAAATGTTAGATAGTTTAATATCCTTCTAACGTTAGGTTTAGCTTAAAATGTCACAAGCCTTATATAATATAAGACAAAGGTCTTTTACTGTCCATATAAAATGGTTTAATGTTTATAGCTGAAGTTATGTCCATTCATTTCAGCAGTTGAAATGGACTCCAGTCCATTCATTTTAGATGGCGGACTTGCAACAGAACTCGAAGCAAGTGGATTTCAGTTACAGGTAACTTAGGTATTCTGACACACAGACCTATTGTCAATAATCGCAATTTTAATCTTAAACTCGTACTGTGTACCGCAGGATGATCCACTGTGGAGTGCACGAGTTCTTCATACAGATCCACAGGCTATTAAGGATGTTCATTACAGGTAATTACATGCTTCTGCATTGTTATGCAATGACTGTTGTTTATACCTCATGTCTGATATAAAACCTTCAAAGAATTAACATTACTTGCTTTCAGAACTGTCCGTGTGCCAGATGCACTTATTTTTAGGACTAAATTTAGCAAACTACACCTTTTACTGAATAAAAGTAACAAAATACTTTTAAGTATTAAATGCAGTTAGCTTAAAAAGTATTTCTGTTTCAAGTTAATGGGATTCTTTTAAACTTTCTGTTGACTATTTTAGAAAAGAAAAATGCATGTGAAAAGATTATTTTGCATCAGATCATTATCTTAGAATCAGATTCGCCATTATAGGAATAAATTACACTTTAAATGTAAAAATAGAATAAAATTGTTCTAAATTCTAATAATATTTCACAATATCATAGTTTGTACTCAGCCTAAGTGTGCTTAAAATGAATTATTCAACATCTTACAAATCCCAGACTTTGATAGTTGAACATTTGCTTTCGTAAACTTGAACTCCATAATCTTTGCCACTATTCTGTGGCAAAAGATTTAATATTTGATGAATGATTTGACTTTTTAAATAGATTCCTTCAAAGTGGGTCTGATGTTATAACAACAGCTACATATCAGGCCAGCATTGAGGGATTCGTGAAATATCTCAGTGTTGGACCCGAGGAGGCTCAGCACATGATGATATCAGCAGTTCAGCTGGCAAAAGAGACGGTCTCTGAGTTCATGTCTCAGTCGCCCGTATCAGGTGTGTGTTTATCATTTGTGGAAAAAATGTAGAAGCCCCCCCAGTTACACAACATATACATCCAAACTGAATATATATATATATACTATCATAGACAGAAGAGAGCCTTTGGTCGCAGGCTCAGTTGGTCCATATGGGGCATTTCTACATGATGGATCTGAGTACACAGGAGCCTATGAGGACAAGATGACAGTGGAGGTAATGTGAGATGAAGCTCTTTGTCCAAGCTGTGCCAGCTCATAAGAATTTCAAGTGAATGTTTTCTCTCTTAGGAGTTGAAAGACTGGCACCGTCCACAGATCCAATGCTTGGTAAAAGCTGGAGCTGATCTTGTTGCCATGGAGACCATTCCTGGCCTCAAAGAAGCCGAGGCTTTGGTGGAAGTACTCAAAGAATTTCCAGAAACTAAAGCCTGGCTTTCTTTTTCCTGTAAGGTAACTTGTATTAATGCAAATGCTTTTCCTCAATTGTGATTAGCACATTAAAGGGTAGTTGGTGGATGTTAGGAGGGATGAGGATGCGGCCAGAAGTTAAAGACAATTATTTATATTATTTATTAAATTACTCATTAATTGTATTTTATTAATGTCTACCCAAACCTCACAGTAACATAAAAACAGTAAATATCCCTAGTATTACTCATATGATTAAGTTAAGCATTAAATTGTATTTTATTAACGCCTATCTCAGTCCTAAATGCAACGCTTACAGTAATGTAAAAACAGTAATTATTGTTCTACGGTAATTATATTGTTGTACTAACAAAAAAATAATTATCATTAGCTTCCAGCCACAGATGTCTCACTTCTAGACTTTACTTCTAGACTTTTAAACATGTTTGAGTTGAGTTTCACTCTTATGTTGAACAAAAAAAGAAGATATTTTAAAGAATGTTGGTAACTGGTAGTTATAGACAACCATAATAGCAAAAAAAATATTAAGGAAGTCTGTGGCTTGTACATTGCAACATTTTTCAGAATATCTTCTTTTTTGTTCAACAGAAGAAACAAACTTTAGGTTTGGACCAAGTGAAGGGGTCATAAATAGGCATGGGACAATAACCGTTTTCAAGGTATACCGCGGTTTGGAAAAGTCAAGGTTTTCATACCGCCAAAATGTTTTGCTATACTGTTCCTAAGGTATGAGTAAAATTTTTATTTATTTATTTTCTTTTTTTTTTAGGTGTAAATTGTAAAGAAATCTGTGGTTTTTTTAAACAAATGAAGACAGCAGAAGTCAATGATTCACTTGAATTATTTAGCCTGACATGTTTACTGCTCCAAAATACATTAAATATTTCTCAAAATAAAATATATTGTGTTCAAAGGGGAAAAAGGTTTTGTTTTTAGCCAGACATTTAAAGAAAGAATATATTTTAGAGCAGTAATCACAATACCGTCATACCGTGATATTTTTTGTCCACGGTTATTATACAGAATCAGAATCTTATACCGGCCCATGCCAGGTCATAAATGATGACAGACAGCAGTATAAACATGTTAAGACAGGGGTGTCCAAACTACGGCCCGCGGGCCATCTGCGGCCCGCAATAAGTTTTGTGGCGGCCCGCGGGGCTTTTTTATAAATATTAATAGAATTTGGCCCGCCATACAAAAATAAACGTAATTCAATAAATAACCACCGGGTGTCGCTATCACGTGCCTTCAGTTAGGCAGTTATGCCTGTTATGACGTAAAAGAAATATTAAGTGCAGGAAATGTCTTACAAGAGGAAAGTTTTACAAGAGTTTGGATTCATCCAAATTTCCCTTGATGAACAGCCATTCAAAAAGCATGATGAGTCTGTTTGGCTCCACATATATATGTGAGCAAACATTTTCACTGATGAATCTAAACAAAAGTTAATTGAGAACCAATCTAACTGACAGCCACCTCTGTGATTTGCTACGTATATCTACTACACGACTCACTCCTGATTTGGCATCAAATCTGAAATCTTAAGCACAACATCACTGTTCACATTAACAGAGTTTATGGTGAGTAAAATATATATTATGATTTTAAAATGCAGAAAATAATTCCATAATAATACAAACACACACACGCACACACACGCACATACTGTGTATATATATATATATATATATATATATATATATATATACCTTCTGTGAAATTGTAAAATTTGGCCCGGGACAACATGTTGTTTTTTGCATCTGGCCCTCGGCCAAAAAACTTTGGACACCCCTGTGTTAGGATAACCCATGATAACTTGTATCTATGAACATATTGAGAGTGTGCTAGACACAGCTATTAATCTGTTTCAGGACAGTGACAGTATTTCAAGTGGGAGGCGATTTTCTGAAGCGGTTGAGACGGCGTGTAGGTCCACACAGCTGGTTGCTGTCGGGGTGAACTGCTGTCCTGCTCCTTTGGTGAAACCACTTCTTGAGTCAGCCAGGTCCCACAAAAGAGCAGATTTGAGCTGGGTGGCCTATCCTAACAGTGGAGAAGGATGGGATGCCAAGACTGGGTAGGTTATTAATATTTTTTATTGTAATATTTATTTATTACTATTAATAATAATATTTTATTGGGGCTGGTTGAGTTTCAGTGATTCATCCTTCAACTGTGACATTTGTATTTAACTAAACTTAATGTACTTGAACCAAACTTCAACAGTGAGATTTGTATTAAATTGATTCTGTCTTAATTGAACTAGAACTACACACCAGTATTCTACCTCTACTCTCCTGAATGTCTGATATGCTGGAATGTTTCCAAAATTTGGAATATTATGGCTTTTTTTCTTCATCTATTTTAAGCTGCTCTGACCCATTCTACACTGTAAAAGTGCTACAGAATGAAAAATTACTTTAATGTCTTTGAATTAGCAGTGATTTTTAACAATTATTTCTCAATTCGTTAATTAAATTTGCAGGGTTCCAAAAATTCTAAAGAATTATAAACATAATTATAAAGAAAATTATTTTATTATATTATTTTATTAAGATTATAAACAGTCATATTAGATTTCATACTAGAAATATTTTATAGATTAGCACTGAATAATTATTCATATATTTATTTAGATATACAGTAATAGGTCACTTTACAAAAAGGTCTAGTTAGTTAATGTATTTACTAACATGAACTAATAATGAACAATACTTGCACATCCTTTATTAATCGTAATATTTACTGATACATTACTAAAACATTAATTCACGGTGACTTAACAAAAAAGAACAAAGAGCAACTTTATTCCCATTGACTATTGTTAACAAAGATGAAGAAATACTGTAATAAATGTATTGTTCATGTTAGTAAATACATTAACTAATACAACTTTATGGTAAAGTGTAATAACCCAGTTATTTTAAATAAAATAAATAATTATCTATATTTGTTAATCAAATTAATGCAGCTGTATTAAGCAAAAAAAGACATAATAAATAAATAAATGTACAAAAAAATAATAATAATAAGACCAGAGGGTCATATAAAAAGTATATTTCCAGTAAAACAGCCATAGGTTGTGGTAAATAATTGACTTGGATTGTAACACAAAAAATTTGACTCAGTAGTGTCACTGTCTAACTATTTCAGATGGAAAACCGAGACGCGGGCGTCATTTGCCAATTTAAGCCTTGAATGGAAAGCACAAGGGGCTTTATGGATCGGTTGGTATTGTTTTGTAACAGTCAATAAGCTTAACTGTGAACTTATCGTATGACTTGTTCTTTCATGTTGACTCACCCGAGAGCCGATCTCTGTCAACAGGAGGCTGCTGCCGCGTCCGTCCTGCTGATATAACGGAGCTCAAACAACTCCATGTACAGCTATGACTGAAGAAACAAGCTGACACCTATCACACTTATCTGCCTCAGAAATAATGCACAGATGTATAAGAAGGTGTATAAATAGTTTATTTATAAATAAAAATAATACCAACACATTAGATTCACAGGAAATTTGTGGTGATTGAACATCATACATCGGATGTTACTTTGTTAAAGGAAGAGCACATATCACAATGCACTTAACATGAAAGCAGTCATGCAGTCTTACCTCACAGCAATTTACAAAGAACATGATTGTAGTCCTTCAGGTTGCTATTTACAATAAGATGACACCATCTTATTGGACAATGTCATTTCGCTATAACCTTTATCTGACCGGTTGAAATATTCAATGATCACAATAATCTGATAACTTTGACTTAGTTCGTATTTTTAGACTTACACTAATAAAGCCATTTGTGTTCATAAAATAGTAAAGCAGTCTTCAATGAAGTGTTCAGACCATTCTGCAAGCACTTTAGGCTGATTATTCATTTTGTCAGTCCACACTGACCTACAATTATCTACCATCAGTAGCATATAAATCCACAAAATAGCATATAACTGAAATGGAATGATGCTACTGAAAATCAAAGTCACTTTATGACTTTTGTACACTTAAAGTATGGTCAGTGGTCACACGTTTAGGTATAATCTGTCCACTGTATGAAGCAAAGCAGCTTTATATTGTTCAACATTACGATGTCCCCAACTTCAAACGTTTGCAAAATCTGCACAGGGATGAAAATGCATGAAATTCATGATTGCGTGGATTCAGATTGAAGCAACTGAGTTTCAACACAAAATAAACGTGACCATACCTTCAGTGCAGTTATCTGCATGATTTACTTGTTACATTTATACTTAACATTTTAAACAAAGCAGAATTTTCACCTACAAGCAACTTAAAGGGTTAGTTCACCCCACAATGAAAATTGTCATAATTTACTTACCCCCGTTCCAAACCCATTAAATAGTATTATTCTTTTATTGTGCTCATGTTTATGGTCACCATCATATTGAGTGGTGTAAAGTAACCCATACTCAACTTACTGTAATTGAGTAGTTTCTTAGTAATTGTACTTTACCAAGTTTAAAATGTGTACTTGAGAACAATTTATTGCTATATCGTTACTTTTGTTGCACTATTTTCCTTTAATCTACACTAATCTACTTTATTTTTTCCTGTCTATAATGATTGGCTACATAGAATAATAAATCCTGTTGTTACAGTTCAATCAAATCATTCTAAAAAAATGCATCAGACAGACTGACCTCATGACACAGACGCTTTAAAACACAGCAAACTTATACAGTGTGGAAGTGTACAAACATGTAGAGTATGTCCAAGAAGACACAAATTTGTTACACGCGATGACGGAGATACTGTATTTCCCTAATCTGAATATGTCAGAAGCCAACTGTATGATTACTGAAATCACCAAGTGGAGTTAAACAGTAACTAAACGCACTACAAATTATTATGTTTTCACGTACATGCACAAACTGCATGTATTCCATCAGTGCTGAATGAGCTTGGTTTGCCGCACCAACTGCTGGACACTCGTAGCTTGTTAGTCAGGGTTTGATTTTTAGATTACACGGATATTGCTTTCCCATGTCAATGCATTAACCTGCTTTCTGTTGGCTTAATATTGGTGCATATATTAATGTGTTGTCAGATTATTTTCAAAATGTAATACTCACTAGTACTTACTAATGTAATTTAACTTGAACAGCTATTACACAGAACGACTAATTAATAGATTTACCAGGGCATGTTGGGTGATCAGACTTCAGAAATCTTTTCAGTTTCATTAAAGTATAAATCTTTCAATCCACAAATGAACAAAGGTCATACTGTTTTGGAACGATAACGATGAGTAAATGACCATTTTCATTTAAAGGTGATCTAATCCTTTAACCTATTCTTGAAAACCCGTTTCATAGTATTTTTAATCTTTATTTATCGGCACATCACCAAAGCCAGTTTAACTTACTTCACACATTGCTGTCAGTATTACAGGGACGTCCTCCACTAGAGCTCATTCCCATATCCTCATTGGTGTCAAACCTCCATCTTTAAGTTTACCAGATTGAGCACTAACTCTTACAGCACAACCTCATACAGGATTCTAACCTTTATCTGTTGCTAATAACCTGGAAGGTAATTAATTTTCAATAAAATAGTCGAAACCCACCTGGCCCTGCATATTTAGTCAGTGATGTCTTCATCCAGGTCGCTGTCTGGAGTGCCTCTATGCCTGTTCTCGGTTGTGTTGGACAAACGCTTCCAGGCATTTTCAGGCTTGTTCCCTGTGCTGAGAGACCTACCCAGGCGTTTCACTGTTCGCTCCTCAGAACTGTCCTCTGTCGAAGCTTGGCCTCTGTGTTCTGGAGCCTGATGGTGGAGATCATGCCTCAGGTTTTCCAGATTCAGCGCCCATGGTCCCAATTTTTGCCAGTTCACTCTCTGGAATGCCATGATGCAATGCAGATTGCCTCCAACCTACAGAAATATCAAGAATTACCTTACTTCTTGGAAGCATAAAACTCTACATTAGAAACATAAACATGATACATACGTGATAAGCCAAATCATTATGACCAGTCACAGGTGATGCAAATATCACTGATCATCTTACAAGGCCACATATTTCAAAGTTTAAAATCTAAATATACAATGTTTATTTTGCTCGTGCACATTGTTATTCAGATTTCCGCGTATGGAGCAGCAGTCCTTCTTTGTTGAACATCAGTTTGATGATTTTTTTTTTTTTCCGGGGGTTTCACCTTTAAAAGGACAGGACAGTATAGAGTATTGACAGGAAAGCATGGGGAGCAGAGAGAGGGGAAGGATCGGCATAGGACAATATGGCGGGAATTGAACTCGGATCGTCGCGAACACCGGAGTGCAGGTGTCGACACACAACTGGCACTGAACAGTTTGATGATTTTAGCCACAATATTCTTTTCTTTTTTTTAATTTCACTTTTACTGATAGGGCAGTGGAGATGCACAGACAGGAAAGTGTGGGAAGCAGAGATAGGAGAAGGATCGGCAAACGACCTCAAATGAGGAATCACACTCGGGTTGCTGCGAGCACCACGGTGCTATGTGTCGACACACTAATTACTAGGCTATTGGTGCCAATTAGCCACAATATTCATAACCACACCCCTCTTACAATTAGTTTGCTATGAGTGAGTGATGTGCAGAAGAAAGCCCTGCCCCCTACTCAACATTCAGTTTCAATTGAATGTACATCAACATACTGAAATAAAAGTCTCAGTAACTTCCGGTTCACACAGATTTTAAAGTCTAGACCAGGGTGCTCAACCTTGTTCCTGGAGATCTACCTTCCTGCAGATTTCAGCTCCAACCCTGATCAAACCCACCTGAATTAATTAATTAGGACCTGAACAGCACTGGATAATTACAAGCAAGTGTGTTTGATATGGGTTGCAACTGAAATCTGCTGGAAGGTAGATACCCAGGAACAGGGATACCCAGGTTGATCATCCCTGGTCTAGAAGATTAGATGGGAGCCAATCAAATAGTTCTCATAATCAACTTAATGGATACAGACAACAGGGCATAAATACATTTCTAAGTGACAATCAGCAATGAGGAAAGTGACGTTGAAAAGTAATATGCTACAATTTTCCGGTGCTAAAATGGTTCTTTTGTTGTTTTTAAAGGAAAGAAATGCATTACAATACTTTTTTCATCTGTGCAGGGTTTGCTTGTTTGTAAAAAATATTTTAAAAATAGCTAATTTAAAATCTGTATTTAAAAACAAAAAAGTAAAATGTGATATGAATAAACTTCAGGCTGAAGGAAATGTAAATGTATGTCTATACAGTTCAAGCGCAGCTCAAACAAACCTTTTTGGATTTGGACGAAGGATTCATGAAACTAAACGCACAGAGGTCCTGACACTCTGTGGTCATTAAAAATCCTATGGCATTTCTTATATAGAGTAGGAGTATAACCCCGGTGTCCTGTACAAACTCCATCTTAGCCCTTAACCATCATGGCCTCCCAAATCATCCCCATCAACTGAATTGGTTCTATCACTGTCTCTCCACTCCACCTATTGCTGGTGTGTGGTGAGCGCACTGGCGCTGTTGTCCTGTAGCTGCCGTTGCATCATCCAAGTGGATGCTGCACACTGGTGGTGATGTGGAGAGACCCCCCTCATGATTGTGAAGTGCTTTGTGTGTATGGCCATACACGATAAATGCGCTATATAAATACACATTACATTACATTACTCTTCAGCAAAGAATAGCTCAAGTTTGCATTTCACATACTTTATTCATTTTAAGGGCACAGAAGGATATTGAATCTGTGGTTGTGCAAGCGAGATATACATTGACATTAAAGGTAGAACTACAGTAAATATCATGTTTACTCTTTGTACACAACACCTCATGCACTTCTGCACCTAATCCTGATTTATCTCAACACGGGGGACAGGGGAGCTGTTAGTTAATGAATGAGAAAAAGGAACTCAGATATTTTCTTGGAAATGAAAAAGGAATCTGATTACTTAACTCGTGTTACAAGTAATAGGTTACCCCTAACCACGGTGACAACTTTCAAATTGTTATGGAAAGATGACTTGGGTCAGATTATTTTGTGGGTTGCTCCACCACAGTGACTAGAACAAATCACATACCTTCTTGGTTTTGCGATACTGTATGCCTCTCTCAATATGGCGAATGTCTAAGTATTCTGGGTTCTGAGTGTTCAGGTCCGTCACAATGTCTGCCCATCTGATGAAAAATAAAGTTAGAATGTGAGTGTATTTTTTTTATGTCACCAAGGACTAGAAATCCATAAAATGAACCATACTTTTTACAGTGGATAGCAGGATGTTTCCGGCTTGGTTCGCCAATGAGAATCCAGTGCTCCATCTCATTAAGAGGCAGTGGTCCCCTATGATGAAAAATTAAAAACATGAATGATCTTCATTATTAATTACAGAGAAAAGGTCTATAAAAATGTGGTAGAGGTAAATACTACCATAATTTAAAATAATGTATTTCCAGAGAGCACTGCTTACATTTACCAATCTTTTACAATACATAAGAGTAGATAAATTATCCTAACAAGAGATAGTTGACACACACAAAAAATAAAATGATTCACCCCCAAGTGGTTCTAAACCAATGAGTTTCTTTCTTGTGTTGAATACAAAAAGCGTTATTTTGAAGAAAGGTAGAAACTGGTAACTACTGAGTTCCATAGTGGGGGAAACAAATACAATGGACTTCAATTGTTACTAGTTTCCAACATTTTTTAAAATAACTTCGTTTGTATTCAACAGAGGAAAGAAACTCAAATTGGTTTGTTACAAATGAGGGTGAGAAATGATGACAGAATTGCCATTTTTGGGGTAAAGTTCTCTTTAAAAGTGTGTGATCAACGTGATTTTTAAAAGCTGTTTTTTGTAAAATTGCTCATCAAGGTTGCACTTATTTGATGAAAATACAGTAAAAAGCTATAGTGCTTTGGAAAAATACAGAAAGTCCGCATTTTGGACAATGGTTGCGGGAAATGTCTTATTGTTTGTCTTTAGAAAAATTAACTTATGTAGTCAAGAGAAAACCTGAAAAGTTTTTCAAAATTTGGAATCCTTTTTTAGGTTTCCTAAAGGAAGCTGATACAATTTTTTTCTCTGTATAACTTGTATTACCTGTTACTGGTATACCGTTGTTGTTATATGATGTACCTTTATATTGTATGTGTAATACATGCATTTACTTATATGTTTGTATATTTTTTTTATTATATATATTTTTGTTTATTTATTTATTTATCTATTTATTATAGTTATTATTATTTTTATTTTTACTTTTCATTTATTACCATTATTTTGTATGTTTGATTTTGATTTCTGTTGTACATGCTAAAAGCTACTAAAATCAATAGAGACAGTGTTAAAAGAAAAAAGCAATAGTGCTTAATATAATAAGTTTAACCTATTTGTATATGTCTCTTATTTCAGCAAATAAATTACTGTATTTAAAAAAAATTGATCAGTGTTAAAAATAATTTGAATGATTTATTTCATAAAAATAGATAAACAGCATATATTACAATTACAAGTAAGGTTTTGTTGCCTGTATCTTTAATTATGACCTTAAAACTTAAAACAGCAGTGCATTATTTATCTTCTTCTTACAAATCAAAATAATAAGTTATTTTCTGAATTTTACAAAACTGAGCCATGAAAAAGGATTTGCTGTATGCTGTACCTGTATGCTTTGGCTGCTTTCAGTGGTGTAGCTTCATAGCCCACAGGACAGAAGTAGTGATTCTGACAGTGATATATGTAGGCCATGGATTCGTCTTTAAGACCTTGTGTCAGCTTCATGAGCGCCCCCTCGGCTACAAAGAAAAATCATGCTCTAGTCTACAACATGCATGCAATGTATTTTTCTGACAGAATATGATTTTATATAAGATAAACTGGTGACACTTTATTTTGATGGTCCGTTTGAGTATTAGTAGACTGTCTACTTAATATCTGTTCATACTGATATTCAACAGACATTTAACTGACTATAAGAAACTTTGCAAGTACATGTCAACTTACACTAACCCTACCCCTAACCCCAACCCTAACTGTCTACATATAAACTAATGTGAATTAGTTGCAATGTAACTTACTCAACAATCGGACCATCAAAATAAAGTGTGACCGATAAACTACACAACAGATTAAAGAGCTATTACATTTAAACTGATGTCTGTCAATCATCCCACATCAAATAGTGCTTTATACAACAATATTCTGTTGATAAATGATTATAAAGAAAAATTATTTGATATTCACAAACCTGTCTCTCCTGCTGTCTTGTGCTTCCCGTGAGGCTTGTACAGAATATAAGAGCATCCTCGAACACGAAAATTATCGTTGATTTGTCTGAACCATCTGCACCGATAAAAAATAAAAATACATCATGTACACTACAAAGTTAGGGATGGGCATGATCATTTTAATTCATTTTTATTGTGAAGCTGAAGGCCTTAATGTTGTTAAATAAATAATAAAAAGTGATCTTCTGTTGAACTTTCTATTATTATTTACCAATTATTAAGGATCACATCTATTTTCAATATTGATAATAATTATAAATATTTCTTAAGCATTAAAACAGCATATTAGATTGATGAATAATATATTCAAAACAGAAAAACCATATAATGAACTATTACTTCTGTAAATTGATTGATTAAATGCAACATCAATGATACATTAAAAAACAAACAATTATAATGCAAGGAAATTAAATTTTTATAGCACATTTCATGCACTATAGTATCTCAAAGTGCCTTACACAAACAAGTGGATTAAAAGAAACATAAAATAATCACAAAATGACACCAAACTGAGTAAATGAATAACATTTTCCCTTTATTTCTCATCAAATAAATGCCCATAAGAAATGCTGTTTTCAGACTTCAACCTTTTTAAAAAACAAAAAAGTGCCTCTATCTATGGATTTTAACATATTTTGAGAAAGAAAAAAGAAAAAAAAAGAAAAAGGTAATCTCAAGGTTCTCACCTCATTAAGGTGGCATTGCCAGTGAATGGTCCAAACTTGATATCTTCAAACGGAGGCTGAAATCCAAGTATATGCAGAGCTTCTTCTTGAGAAATGGGTGGGAGACTGAACAAAATAATCCTTAAGGTTACTCTTTGCAATTTCTACTAGATTAGGCCAGAAATCTGAACAAAAAAACAGATTCAATGATTTATTTATTTTTTTTGCCTAAAAAATATAATCCTTAGTATATTTTTGAACAGTTTAAGGTAAGTCTCATATAATAATATTTTACGTATTAGCCATAAATTTCAGCAAGAACCACACAGACCTGCCTGCTCCAAGAGTACTGTAGAGAAAGTTCCAGCAAGAAACAAGTGAAGAAATTCCACATGATGTTTTATACTGCGGTCGGCTGATGCAGTACCTTGAACATCAGAGAAAACACATGAAAAAAATGTGTACTTTTTAGATCTCATTTCTAAGTCCAGTATGTTTATTTACTACCATCTACGGAGGTCCAGCACTTTTCTCTGTTTGATTTCATCCAGAGAGGCTTGTGGTGGGAGATCTTGCAGGTTTCTGCTAGGCCTGTCAGATGATTTCATTTTCTTAGTGTTGAATTTCTTTAAATTACCTGAGAAACAACACAAATGTAATCTTTTAATGTCAGTGTAATCATATATTATATATATTCGTGCTGGTTTAAATTCACAATCATTTATCAACTAGGACATATATGCTTCATTGGAAAACATAAGAGGCCCTTAAAATACAGTGAAAATTACAGGAGTTTGGATAAAAGTAAGCTTTATGTTTAACTTCCTTAAACTCGTTGAGAGATTGATTATCATTCCTAATCTGTCCTGTGTTCTTTGTCTTGGTAAAGATTCCTCAGATCAGCAATCTTGTACTCTTGTAATCTCTACACAGCATTTGATCAATGAGTGATGGCAAAGGTTCAATACAATCTCTCAATAAACTGAACCTGAGATTAAGTGCAAATGAATCTCGTTTCGTATGCATTTAAATCCATGTGTCGCAGTCACCCGTGTCAGTGACATCATCACTGAAGTTATATAAATACAGCAGATGGTCAGAATGAGCTCATTCTCCTGGCATATTTATGAAAAGAACCCTATATACATAGGATATTAGAGAGCAACCTTTAACATCCTAAATTTTGGCTCATTGGTTAGTCTTACATGTAGTTAACAGAAGAAAAACTTCATCTTTCGTGAATTACACATTGCAAAGCACAAAAATACAAAACATTTATAAAAAACAAAACAAAATAGAGAACACTTTCAGATTCTTCCCAATTATTGATGCTAATCTGGTACATAGTGGTAAAATCATAACTGTCTGATAAAGCCTATATTTAGCCCTCCAGTTTTGACTGACTTTAGAACGGCTCACCATCTTAGACAGTCTGTGAAACCCCCAGACAGGTTGTTGGGATGAGCCTTTCAGCTATAACAAGAGAAATTCTTCTTCTAAATCTAGAATATTTTTTAGAATATTGCAACTTTACAAGGTCACTAACTTAAAAAAAAGCAGGTCATCTACAAAAGATGAATGCAAGAAAAGACAGGATAATGGCCTTTTATACAAATTCTGGTAAGAGGTTCATGCAAATGTTTATCAGACGTTTCTTCAGAAACATGTGATTCCTTCACAGCCCAAACAGCCAGCGATTTTCAAGCACAATACATAAAGCAGTTTCTTGAAACTAAAATAAAAAAAAAGAAAAAGAAAAATAATAAAATGACATGCCCAGAGTCCTGATCTAAGCCTGAATGAAAATCTCTGGAAAATCCTTGTTGACAAAATCATGGCAAAGAAACTCCTACAATCAGTGAACTCTTAAATAAAAAAAATTAGGATCAAATCGGGATCACAGCAAAGCAGTGTGCGAGACTAGTGATGTGCTCAAGTCATTCAAAGCAATGACATCTACACCTCCTACTCATTTATTGATATTTGTATTAAACTGAACTGAATCTAACAAATAAATAGAAAATGACATTGTGCTGAATGAAACAAGGAGAAAAATTTTAAAGTAGTGAAATTTATTTAGTGCTTTGTGTGAAAAGGATTTTATTGGTCTTCAACGGTGTCTAAAAATGTTGATATTTCTGTGGGTCTTGTCTCTGAACTCTAATCTATTGGATTCAGGTTAGGTGGTTGGCTGAAAACATTATCTTGCTCAAATGTCTGCCCTGGTTTTTATCTTCATTGTATGGTAATGTAGGTGTTGGGAGTTGGGACTGAAACAGGTAATATTAATTTGCATTGAAGAGGGGCATGCTTTCTGAAAACAAAGATTTGTGCTGCTGTCTGGGCCTTCCATTGATTTTTACACCTCCCTCACTTCATAGGTTCAATATTTTTTTCTTGTGTCATTTCATTTTATTACACATGTAACTAATGTTTTGTAAACTAATTAGTATTGTTTTCTTTGTATGTATGGATTACTTTGCTTATTACCAACATCTGGTGAAAAAATCAAGTCAAAAGCAGAAAAATGGTGATGTGTTTAACACTTATTTTAGCCGCTGTAAATGTGGATGTGTGTAGGTGTGATTATTGTAGAAAGAAACTTACTTGTTCTGGCTTTCCGGGTTAAAACCGCATCAAAATCTGAGGTGTCAATCTCCCAGGCCAGCACAGGCTTGTTGCTGGAGGACACAACCTCCATATCACAGTTCCCATCTAAAGACACACTTATCCCCCCTGAGTGACTCTGAGAAGATGTTGCTGTGTTGCTTTTGGCTAATGATGTCCCACTGTCGGGATTGGTCTGTGATGCATCTTCGGATGTGATGATAGGTCGAGCTCGGTTGAGCAGGGCATAGTCTGAGCAGACAGTGTAGAACTTCTCCCGGGAGTGAGTTACAGGGCACGTCCATGGAAGCTGGAGCTCTGCACTGGAGGCCCGTCGTACCCGCAGAGCATCACGCATCATGGGACTCAGGAAGCTGCGTTCACGCTCATCCCCTCGTCCCGGGGCCCGTGATGGGGCTTCCTGATCAGTACTAGCAGATACCTTGGCGCCTTCACTTTCCACAGTGTTAGGCATTGAATGAAGAACTGGGATAATGGTTAAGAGAATAACCTACAGGTCAGGTGTACCGCAGCGGTGATGGCTAGGTCCCAAAAAATCCAGACTACAATTAGGAATAAAACAGAGAACAGAAATTACAGTGTAATGTCATAATAGCAAGAAGACATTGTGATAAAACAATAAGTGACACAATTAAAAAATAAAACATAATACACTACACACAGATTTGCTAATAAAATTTATTCTATCTTTTTAAAATTTGTAAAGGTTCTCACTCCAAAAAAAAAAAAAAAAAAAAAAACGCAACACAAATTACCATTCTTTACTCATCTAAAAACTAAATATACCAACACTAAGTACACTTAGCTTTGACAAACTGGTCATTTTTGTAGACTGAAAGTAATAAATAAATGCTTTCTATTGGTCAATATTAATGGCTGACACGTCAGTGCATCTCTGGAAATTAAGTACATAAACGCTATTTTTGTCAGTCATTAAGGTTCTGTTTCTCTTGCCTGTTGTTTACCTCTGTGGTTTTCTTTACAGATTACGCCACACTCACTAGTAAATACGATTAATATTTTAAAACGTCTCTGAACTGAACATCTGAACTGCAACTTAAGTAACTACTGTCACGCACATGTAAACAAATATAACAACCAAAACATAGAAAGACGTTTTTTTGTGAACTAAGGTGTGGTGTGAGACACTGTTGACTTCATCACCATGATTACTGATGAATATATGGTCTTAAACCAGGCCAGAAATTGCTATTGAAAAAAATTGGATGAAAATAATGGGCTAGTATGATCTGAGACTGACAGCAGCTTGCAGTTGGCCATCTTCATTATTTCAATAGACTGAAGCTGAGGGTAACATGCTTGAATTTCACATACCTCATCATCATCATCATCCTCCTCCTGCTCCTCTTCGTTAACACAAACATCATTTAGGTCATTCTTAATCGATGACGGTCAGGCATTTCAGGACAAGATTACAGATTAAATGGCCGCAGTTGACGTTTAAACTACGTTGTCGAAGAGAGCATATAAATAATCCAGATAACGAAAATCAACAGCTAAGCAGCATCATAGCCATCAATAGTCTCTTTGAAATAATTGTTTTTACATAAAATAGGTTAATACACGATGCTAATATTACACCTTCCTTAATTAGAAGTTTAAAATAATAATAAAAACTGTGAACATGCACTTACCTCGCAAATTCAGCAGGAATATTTTATATAAAATGCGCTGCGCGACCTCTCTGTTCGACTCCCTAGCTGTGTTTCAACGGACTATACCATTCCCAAAGACAGGGGTGTAGTTCAGCATGAAAATGTCAATGCATAATTTATTGACTTAAAATTAAAACTATCGCAGAATTTCAGAATATATAATGCATTTCAGGCTAAAGATTACGATGTTCATATAAAACATTAAAGGTTATGGCAGATAGTTTTGTAAATGTAGATAATCATAAATAGCGTTCCACCTCTGTCGTTGGAATCTTTTTGGGGAAGTAGAGCGTGGTTGTCTTGAAAGTGAACTGAACTGCTTCTCAGTGAACAGAACCTCTAGGCAGGTGCGAGACTAGAGAAGGTGAGCAACAAATGTCTGGAAACAATTTCATATATATATATATATATATATATATATATATATATATATATATATATATATTAAATTCATGTTAAATATATGTGGTTAAATATGCTTTTACAACAAGTATTTCTTTTCTAGTTTAAGATTTACCCTGCAGAACGTAACATTGGATGATAATGTATTGAGCACAGACTGGCAAACGTTTATGTTATTTTGAAATGTTCATATTTCTACAGTTTTAAGTTAAATTATTTTTAAAAGTAATTGTATCTTGACTACTTTTGATGCTATTACAAAATAACTTGCAAGAAGCTGTTAGTAAGTTATGTAAGTGAACTTTGATCTCTTGTCAGTAAAGGACAATATATATATATATTTCCATTTTTATAAAGTTTAAAAACTTTTTAAAATACCATTTTTAAAATCAACATTAAATATTTTTCTTTAAAATATTGTTAGAACTGTTATAGATTTAATAAATGTGCAATACAGTATTTTATAGCTCTTATTACATGAATTTATTATGATTATATCTTTATAAGAAAATATTATATACCTACTCAACAGCTTCTTAACTAGGTTAACCCATTTAACTACTCATTAGCACAAACATCTATTAGTATGTAATTTATGTAGATTCAAGCTGATAGAAAGCCAACAGTACTGTACCACAAATGGTTTCTGCAGGTTTCAAGTCAATTTTAACACTGTTTTAAAAGCATTATGAATTAAATTTTACACTTATACAGGGTTAAACACTAAGGAATATTTTCTAGTGGCCTGGTTATGCCAATGGAATTTTGGAAGAAAAAAAAAAGTAGTTATTTCTTAGCCACATAATTTAATGTCAAGAAAGCTTTTTTTCCCAACATAAATCTTTCTTTCTTTTAATGACAAGTTTAGCATTGTTAAAAGTATATTTATTATTGAGAAATTTACATGAATAATCAAAAACGTATATTAGTTGGACTTCAAATGGATTATATATGACACCTATTCAAC
Source organism: Danio albolineatus (assembly GCA_903798035.1). NCBI lineage: Eukaryota > Metazoa > Chordata > Actinopteri > Cypriniformes > Danionidae > Danio > Danio albolineatus. Next base: position 67,095 of record CAIGQQ010036459.1, on the reverse strand, counting down.
CTAATGCGTTTCTGTTATAAAACCTTAAGTTTCAAGTCTTTTATATCTACTTCCCCTTACTTCTTTAAATAGGTTTTGTATAAATGGAAGATCATGTAAAGGGATGTGCTCTGTTATTATCATGGGGAATTGTGTAATTGTTGTAAAAATAGTTTTCTTTTTCTGATTACTGAATTTAATTTGGAAAATTTAAGCTAATATCTAACAGCTATTGTGAACTGCATCTCTGCATTAAAAAACATATTTATATATAAATACTTTACGACTCCCAGACACCCTGCACAATTGCTGTATTACCGAGGTCTGAAGAGCACGTACCTAAACACAACAGCAGAAGCAAATCTGCAGCAATTGTTATACATGTATTATATCAGTATAATAATACTGCAGCACTTTGTTGACTATTCCACACAGGCAGCTCTGAAGTTTAAAGGTTTTAATATAGTTAAAGGGACGGTTCACCCAAAAAGTCAAATTTTAACCCTCAAGTGCTTTCAGACCTTTACAAGATTTTTTTTTCTGTTGAACACAAAAGAAGATATTTTGAAGAATGTTGGAAGCCTGTATCCACTGACATCCACTGTAGAAAAAAACAAAGAGTATGGATGTCAGTGGTTCCAACATTTTTAAAAATATCTTCTTTTGTGTTAAACAGAAAAAAGACACTCAAACAGGTTTGAGTGAGTAAATGATGACCGAGTTTTTAGGTCTGGATAAACCATCTCTTTAAGTGCTGGTGCATATACATAGACAGATGGTAATTTTTTACTTTTTCAAAAAACACGATTACACATTACTTTTTGGAACACATTTACCTGATGCCTCAGCTACGTCCAAATGTATTGACCAACAAGAGCCCGTTAGTAACAAACTAACTTGTGGTTACCAATCTCCATGTATACAGTACCCAACATATGAGTATATCCCTCACAGATTCGGATGCTAGGGTAAGAATTTGGCATCAACAACATGAAAGATAAAGAAAAATTACCAGAGTAATGTTGCTGTCCATGTCCATCTCTTTACGACCACAGTGTACCCATCTTCTGATGGCTACTTCTAGCAGGATAACATGCCATGTCATAAAACGTGAATCATCTCAGACTGGTTTCTTGAACATGACAATGAGTTCCCTGTACTCAAACAGCCACCACAGTTACCAGATGTCAATCCAATAGAGCACCTTCGGGATGTGGTGGAACGGGAGATTTGCATCATGAATGTGCAGCCAACAAATCTGCAGCAACTGTGAGATGCTATCACGTCAATATGGACCAAAATCTCTGAGGAATGTTTTCAGTAACTTTCAGACCCAAATTTATGTTCAGGAAAAATATCAAATAATTTAAAGAGGAAAAAAAAACAGAAAAAAAAGCAAAATTTACTTGAGTTTTTGTCTTTTTTCCAATATTTTGCTTAAATTTAAATGCATTATCTTTACATTTCTAAAAATGTTTTTGGTGACTAAAATATTTTAATAAATGCTTAATAAATCAGTTCAAATGCACCCAATTACCTATATTGACTGAGAAATGTATATAGGTAAGAAATTTACGTGACTGATGTTTGTAGAATTCTATCATGGCTCAGAAGCTGCTGATAATCGACACAGACTGTGGTATAGATGATGCTCTGGCGATCATAGTTGCTCTGGCAGCTCCGAATGTGAAGGTTTTGGGCATCACCTGCTGCTTCGGGAACACCAATGTGGACAATGTGTGTCAGAATGTGATGCAGGTCCTGACAGTCTGTCAACAAACCCAGGTCAGTCTAAATAACATGTAAATGTCCAAAACCGAAATGAAACAAATGCAAAGATGGCATGTTTTTGTATCAATTCCTATCAGATTCCAGTATTCAAAGGTTCTGGTGGTCCTTTACTTGGGTCTGAGCTGCCACTGAAAAATCACTTTGGCATAGATGGGCTTGGAGGCGTTCTGGAGAACTCTGAGGACTGGAAGCGGCAGATACAGAAAGAGCACGCGGTTCATGCCTTCATAAGACTGGTCAATGAAAACCTGGGAGAGGTAGGAAATGAACGCTTTAATAATCCTGTGTATTTATAGAATGTTGACTTATATCTGAATAAATGAGTTTCTCAAGCACATTTTTTCCGCTTATAAATAAAATGTATTTGCTTTTGGTTGATGAACAGTATTTTAGTTCATTTGTAATTTTTTGGGCTATCTATCTTCCTATCTATCTATCTATCTATCTATCTATCTATCTATCTATCTATCTATCTATCTATCTATCTATCTATGACTTCCAAAGAGCATTTTTTTTTCCCTGGAGAGCCTTAAAGAAGCTTTGATTTCATTTTACATGTCTATTAATCAGATTTGACAGCATTTTCTTCCAAGATTCCACTCTATTCACTATTTAACAATGTTATTATATAATAATAAAAATAAAATAAATATTATACATACATATTCAATACTTAATGTGTTAATTTTAAATGTAGAAAATATATCAAATATGACATTTATTGATTTGTTATCTTATATTTTATTAAACATCATTGTTCACAATTAATAGTCTTTACTGAAAATACATTTAAAAAAATAGTTTAATCAGTGTTTCTCAATGAGGGGAGCGGGGCCTATCACACCGGCCTGTACATGCCTCCAAGGGGTTCAAAGATGGGCTAAAATGATTGAATAGTTTAAGCTGAAATTGTTTTATATTTTAATACATTAACTTGCAACTTCATTAGGCATTGTTGTTTAAAATAATTTATATGGTTGAAATTTTGTAAGCATAAAAAAAAGGCTAGAACTTAATTAATAATAGGATTCTCAAAGTATGCATTAGAATTTTAATAGTAGCTTTTTTTTTGCAAGAACATGTCTAGTGCAAATGTGCAAAACTGGTGCAAGTGTCAGTTAAAGTCGAAGAGAGATGAAAGAGTGTTTTCTACAGGTGGTTTCACAAGCCCACTTACCAGTTTGGGGTTGTTGTGTGAGGAGGGGAGAAAAGACGGGGTCCTATTTGTTCACAGGGGTTCTGGTGATAGCAGAATAGATGGGTTTTAAGTTGTTTGAATGAAACATTTACAATGCTGCCATGTGCATTTAATAGATGTCTCATTCTAGACTTTAATGGTGAGGGTGGTTAATACCAAAGAAAGGTTGAGAAACATTGACGGAGAACGTTTGAAAGGAAATGAACATGAACTTTTCTCCTGTTGTGGTGCCCTCTTGTGGATGACAATGCTATGCACTTGTCTGTTCACCGACACACAGGTATCTCTCATAGCTCTTGGTCCACTCACCAACTTGGCTTTGGCTGTTAGATTAGATCCCGGACTCCCTCAGAAACTCAAAGATCTGTATGTAATGGGCGGTAACATGGAAGGTAAGAAAACTATTTGCTCTGTAAAAACACCCTGAATGAGTAACAAACTGTACTGTACCCATCAGTGATTATGTAAATACAAAGTCAGTGCCAAAAAGCACAGGTCAGGATTCTTTACAAACAGCTTCATCTATGCAAACTGGCCCCTGTTTATCTTGCAGGCAAGGGGAATATGACGCCATCGTCAGAGTTTAATTTCAGGATGGATGCTGAATCAGCTTATGTAGTCTTGGAGGAATACACCTGCCCGACGCACATCGCAACCTGGGAGTTTACTTGCAGAAACAAACTATCTTGGGTAAGAGCCTTCCATCATGGGCAAAAATCGATTCAAATGTGAACATACCATCTAAATTTTGAGCTTCGTATTTTTCCAGGAGTATTTTGAGGAACTGGTTAATCAGAAAACATCAGTTGCTCAATTCATAAAGAAGATCACGTCCAAGTGCTGGGCCTACTCTAGAGATTTTAACTCCAGCAACAACAAGGACGTGCTCTTCGGGCAAGGGTTTGTCCCCTATGACGCCTTTGCCGTGGCAGCCTGTCTGGACAGCAGTGTGATCACAGAGAGTTTAAGGTGTGCTGTACGTGTGGAGGTACGGGGAGAACTGGGACGAGGCATGATGATTGTGGACGCGGCCAACACAATGAAGAAAGGCCATCTTGCTTTTGTGATGAGGACATGCGACCTTAAAAAGTTCAGCTTGATGCTTAATGCGTCTTTTCAAATAGCATAGAAATAAAGCTCGTTGCGGTGCATTTGGAGTACAAGATTTCAATCTTCAGATGTCAGCTGAAAATGAAACATTTGCTGTTAATGTTCGAACATTTCTGTAAACACATTAAAGGTTTTTAGCTGAAACTGCGATCTTTGGTGGTTCATATGAAGCCAGACAATGGAACAAATAAGTGCAGTTAAAATAATTATTATCATACACTCACCCTTACATCATTCCAAAGCAGAGATTTTTATGTATTCTTTGAATAGTCACAGACACCGTAAAAATTATATATATATGTAGGATTTGATAATTGCTTAAATGTCCAAGGAAAAAAAAAAACATAAGTAAAGCTGTTGATATAAAAGAGACTTGAGTTAAACTGCTGGATTTAAATGAACATGTTTTGGTTGTTCTTATTAATTGGATTTAATTTTCAGCCAAAACATATAACCTCTCAGGTTTTACAATATCTTCAATTGTATTTTGCAGATGAACACGATAATTTAAACAAAGGTGAGTAAATGGTGACCTGCACTTCTGGACAAATGAAACCTTTTGAAACGAAAATAAAAAGAGAAGTCAGTATTCCAGCCTGATATGTTTATTTCAACCAATGTGACCAAACGTTCACTCTTAAAGTGACAAATGATGCACAGAACATATTTCAAGTTCTTTAAGCTCCCTCAAATTAAAAAGCCAATTTCCGCAAATGAAGCTTTTCCGCTTTAAGCGAAGGCCAATTAAAAGAACATAAAAATCTTTAATTCTGAATGCTTTAACGATTTGGCTTTGACTTAGAGGGGTTCAAATCAATGGTAATCGTAGTCTTAGCAGCCACTTGAATCTTTCTGAACATTAACTCAACTGAGAAATGTGGCCGGAAAATGCTTTAAAAATGCATTAAATCATCTTAAACCAAGATAACAGAACTGTAAGAGTGGGGTTTTACGCAAAGTGCTTATTTTAAGGTCGAGTAACACTGCATCTTGCATTTTAATACATTAATACTGCACCACATACTTTAATTCCAAATAATGCAGTATTACTCAAAACAGGAATCTCTAAAACCATAAAGAAAAAACACCCCTACAAGGGCAATAGAATGTATCCAATGTATTCAATCTTTCGTTCAGTTAAAAATTGAACTTAAGGCAATTTAGGACAGTCTAATAAAATAAATATGTCTGAATTTCAAAGGGGACTAGGAACACTGGATTTCCATCAGAATTCCAAGTTGTTGTTGTTTTGTTTGTTTGTTTTTGACCAATCATTAAAATAATCTTGGTGTACAACATACTGTTAAACCAGGAGAAATAAAATAATATAAGAAACCACATTATTTTCTTTAGCTCATTGGGGCAGTTGTGGCTTAGATGCCGTTGTTGTTGTCTGGGCTGTTTGGCCAGGGCTCAGAGTTCCAGCGGTTGAGGGAGGGAGACCAGCCCATACTCCAGGGGTTGTAGGTGCGGCCCATGTCGTTTGGCGCAGGTGTGGGAGGTGCAGTGTGACTGACCAGATCAGGGAGGGTGGATGATGCAGGAGGACTGAAGGAGTGAAGGGTGGAGTCGTTGCCAGTGGACCAGATGGACCTGCTGAAAGACCAGGGACTGCGCGCACTCCCCAAAATGGACTAGAGATGGGCAGAAACAGAGAAATATCATCTCACCCAAAGAAATACATTACAGTCAGCATATTCATAATTATAAGATAATCAGTAATCATAAGTGATTATATACAATAGAGGTGTAACGTATCATGGTTGATCTTTGGTTTGTACAGATCACAACCAATGGGTCAGAAACCCCATGTCATTCAAACCATGTAATAATGACAGAAGTTGTGGTGGCACCTAAAGGTTTTCTTAGATCATTAAAAGTGTTTTCTGTTATCACTTGTTTAGCCTGCACTAATGCATTCAATGTAGGGGTGGGCGATATGGAAAAAATATCATATCACGATTTTTTCTGGGAAAATCAAGATTCACGATTTTTATCCCGATTCTTTTTTTAAGTTGATTTTTAAAGACTATTTTGCAAATTACACAGGTACAATACAACTAAACTAATGTCCCAATATTAAAATATACTATTCTGCAAAGAAAGAACAATCAACAAGACTTGCAATTACCATCAAAATGAACATTTAACAAATCTAACAAATCTTTATTAGACAGATCCTCAGCAACACCTTCAACAATGTAAATGGCTTTTTTTTAACAAAGTTAACAAAACTAGTAGTGTTTTGAACTTAATAAATGCATAATAATCATGATAACCATGAAACCATGATTATTCTTCAGACTACATGATTATACAACCAAAATCTATAATCGCTGCATCCCTGATTGTTACACAGTTCAAAACAACATATGAATGTGTTTGTAGAAGAAGCCTTCTTAAGCAATGCACTTATTTTGTTGTGCTTTAAAAATACAACATTTGAATGTGTTTTTAAAGAAAGCCACATTGTACAATGCAGTGATGTTATGTAGTTTTAAAGTACAACATATTAACATTTTAATGTTGAAAAGGCCAACGTGGGTGTCTTAAGGAGCAAAATACAGCATATTACACATACAGCGGCATAAATGCGTCCTGAGGTAAGGTGAAGCAGCTATAAACTCCAGCAAGATAAAGTCATTGTATGCCGAAGCGTAGAGCTTTATCTGTAAAGTATATTTATGGAAACTGTTCATCTTAACTGAAAGCTGCGCCTGTATGCTGCCTCGCGCATCGCGCAGCCCTGTCAGCATGTAACCTTAAAGGGTTAAACAAATGACGCACAGCACTATGGTTACACAAATGTTAACGCTGTTATAATTCACTTACCTTTTAATACGTTTTGGTGCGATTATAACCTGCTATTTTAAAAAAAACAACGACAGACGAGTGAATGTTTTGAATGAGAAGTAGTAATAGCCATGGCGGGATGAATTTAGGTGAGGCGCCCGTCATGGAAGAATGAATGTCGCGGAAGCACTGCACTATATACTGTATGGCGATACAACGATTTTTCTGAAAAAGTGGATCGTGCAGTAATTATTATCGTCCACGATTAAATATCGTATTATCGCACAGCCCTAATTCAGTGTATAGATGCACAAACAATAATAGATCTGGGTTTCATTTCAAACACCCATGCAACATAATCCTTCAAAGTGCTGCAGTCAAATCTGCGTTTGATCGAGATATGGAGTTTTTATACTTTTCAACAGTTGCAAAGTTACAAACAATCAAATAAACGCATAAGTATATAGTTTATCATTTTTATAATTCAGATATAAATACTGATGTTTGCAGTAAAGATTAAAATGACCGCTTAGTGCATCTTGACGGTGTTGAAATATTGTTTACAATACCTGACATTGTTTATCCAATAAATGGTGACAAACAACAAACAAAAATATATCACTGAATAGTTCTTAAAAAACAGTACATCAAGTAATGAAACCAAGTTTTAGAAGTGAATTACTGAATCGTTAACTGAAAATGAGACTGAAAAATAAATATAATGTGTTATAAAAGATAATAATTATAAAACATTTAGCATTATCAGCAACAACAGCGACGCTACTTTCACAATATGAAATATTTAACTTTTTTATTCAGCAGGTTATTTCTTGATTTTTATTTTTTATTAAAATTACAGGTTCTAATTTATGTTTGTTAAAACCAAAGGTTTCTTACATTACTGTTTTCTGTGACCCAAACCGGGAGATTTGTGATCCGTTGCACCACTAATATACAGTGCATATCACTTCATAAATCTGACCATTCAAAGTTTTATGTACACACACACCACAATCATTTTAATTGATTTAAAATGTAATTTTTCAAACAAAAGCTTAAACTTAGTTAGTCATTAATAGGGCCAGACATAATCTGTGGATATTTTTTGCTATTTCTGCAGAGTATTTTGTTAAAAATCTGCAGATTTATGCGGAATGATTTTAGGAGTATCATAACTAAAAACTTAATATATGAAATAAAAGTAATACCTTTTTAACTTATATTTAATGTTAATAATGTGAATCCAATTAGATCCACTTTATTTGGTAAACAAAGCAAGTCTCTCATATTAAATATTTACTAAAAGACAGAAAATATGACTTTACAAACTATTTTGTAAATAAATCATGAATATTTTCATATTAGTCAATATTATTACTGAAATTAATTTAAAAACTGAATAAATATAAATTTACACATTTACACCAGTAAATAAACAGAATCAATGATGGGCTAAAAATCTGCGGAAATCTACGTGCGCAGATTTCGTGTGGCCCTTACGCAGGTCAAGTGAAAATCTGCAACGTGATATATAGTAATCATAAGTGATTATGTTTGTTTAGAAACAATATGGGGGGGGCACCATGACATAAGTAGTAAACTGCTGTCTATTGGATTAAACATGTCTGCCTTGGCGGAAGAAGGTGATTTGACAATTAATCAATCAATCAGTCAGTCAATCAATCAATGAACAAACAGACGGACAGACAGACAGTCAGAAGGTTTCTTACAGTTGTTGGAGTGGCTGGGGATCCGGTGCTGGTGGTCCAGGAATTATCAGACTCTGTATCCCAGATGGATGGAGACACTGGAGTGTACTCAGGCCAACTCTGCTGGGGCTCTGAATTCTTGGGAACAGTCATGCCTCTGAAAACTAATAAAGAGAACAACCATGATATTGTGAAATTTGGCACTGCAAACATTTAATTTTTAAAAAGTCTTGTTTTTGCATACCTCCAGAGAGGTTGAGTGGGTTGTTTGGTCCAAAAGCAGAGAAAGCATTAACTTGGTTAAAACTGGGGCTGCTGGTGGAGTCTACTGGGCTCCACAGTCCAGAGCTAAAAGATGAACAATGACATTTTAACTATATTGGTTAATAAAGTTATAACAAAAAGAAGTGATGTGTTATGAAGGCACTGCACCTGTCAGATCCGTCACTCTCCACTGATGTCATGTGAGGCAGTGCCACCTTCACCAGACTGTCAGCTTTACTGGCACAGCCACTGCCACCTGTGAAAACAAGAGCACACATCTTGTAAAACTTTTGCATGTAAATAATATTTATTAAAAAAAAAAAACAGCAAACCAAGTTAGGCTAATAATTCCAGATCAGTGCACCACTAGATCAAAGTCCATTCACAGTCATCAATGATCAATAGGTAAACTCACCAGGGCTTTTGTCATAGCCAGCAGCCACAGCGGCAAAAGTTGGATTTCCATTTTGACCAGGCAGAGAGGCTGACTTGGTGAGCTTATTCCCTGGAGCCTTCTTTAAATTAATCTCACTATTAAAGAAAATAAATTAATAATAAAATTTATATAAATATATAAATTAAAATTAATTTTATAAGCATGGATTCAGAAACATTTCAAAATGGAACATTACAAAAAAGGAAATGCCTTGATGGGAGTAACAGCAGGTAAAATAAATATTGAAAACCTTTCCAGGTAAATATATTTCTAAAGGAGCTGTTGACATGAAATTAACCCTGATTTTGGTAAAAACCCAAACAATTCAAACGTATAAATAAACAAAACTAAACATATATATATATATATATATGTATATGTATATATATATATATATATATATATATATATACACATATATACACACACACACATACATACATATACATATACATACATACATATGTTGTATGATAATGGAATGACATGTTGTATGATAATGGAATGACAAGGAGAAAATACAGAACTACCTCCATTCAAGTGTTCAATTATCCTCCCCATGTCATTTAATTTTATTACACATATCTTAATTTCTAATTTGTACTTATGGGTTACTTCAGTTGTTACTGATATCTGCTGAAAAACAGCAGCTTTAGAAATATGTTGTTCAGAGAAAATGGTGATGTGTATACTTAATTTACCCACATTGCTAAATGTTTTCCATCATTATAAAAACTTTAAAACCCACTTTACTGAAAGATTTGTTTTTGGCATAACTGGAGGAAAATATAATTTCTATAATTTGAATGACTCAAACATGGGTTGCCTAAAGATCATCCATTGCCAGTAAGCATCTGGGTAACACTTTATTTCGATGGTCCATTTGAGTATTAGTAGACTGTCTGCTTAATATCTGTTGATACTGACATTCAACACATTTAGCTGACAATAAGAAACTTTGCAAGTACAAGCCAACTTACATTAACCCTACCCCTAACCTCAACCCTAACCTAACAGTTTACTTACAATCTAATGAGAATTAGTTGCAATGTAACCCAACAGACGGACCATCAAAATAAAGTGTGACCAGCGTCTGTCATGCTAGTCTGTCCCACGTATCATGCTCATTTTGGAGGAAGTATGCCCAATCCAGTATGTAATAAGTGCATGCAGACAAAAGGCCACAACAATACGTTCATCATCATCACTGGTTCTTCAATGTCGGATAGGTGTCCCAGGCTTTATATAGAGACAGACTGACACAGATCTCTTCCACAAGGCTATAAGCTCTCATAAAAACAGGGTTGTTGAATTTACCTGCTGGGGTGCATCATGCTGCTGTAGCTTCCACGAGGCACCAGGCTGGGGGAGGTTGGAGGTGGGGAACATGTTCTGTTGATGACTGAACTGGGTCCTTTTAGGAAAGGGTCTGCATGCATGGTCTGCATAGATATCTGCTGGAGACTGTCTGCTTCTGATGACATGAAACACAAATATTTAAATCGTGAGATAAGAGTACTTAAAATTACAAACTAATAATGGACTTCAGGTTAATATTCCAGCCTCATGACATACGGTTGCCAGTTTTGCTGAGAGGAACATCCCATTCTGGCGGAGGAGACTCTTTCTCTCCTTCTGATCCACTGCTATGACCCAATTCTGGCATGGAGCCATTCGACACAAACTTTCCAAGTGGAGATGGCCGGTCATCGCCCATCTTTGCATTGACTACTTGGGTAGACGGTAAAACACAGTAATAATTATTTTATTAGCTTATTGAGAAAATCAGATGTAAAAGCTGAAATCTGACAACCTACATTTGCTCAAAGCTCGTGGTTTGGATACTCCAGGAATTCCTGTACTAGCAAGTGTTTTGAAGTTCTTGCGCTTGTCCTGTTTTTCCAGTGGTGTGACATAGGGGAGCTCTAAAGAACTGTGTAGAAACAAGACAATTACATTAAACTAATGTGAATAAAAAATGGAGAACCTGAAAAACAATCTGTGCCCAGTAGGCATGAGACGATAACCATTTTCAAGGTATACCGCGGTTTGGAAAAGTCAAGGTTTTCATACCGCGAAAATTTTCTGCTATACCATTCCTAAGGTATGTGTACGATTTTTTCTTTTCTTTTTTTTTTGTTGTTTTTTTAGGTGTAAATTGTAAAGGAATCAGTGTTTTTGAATCAAATGAAGACCGCAGAAGTCAATGATTTACTTGAATTATTTAGCCTGACATGTTTACTGCTCCAAAATACATTAAATGTTTCTCAAAATAAAATATATTGAGTTCAAAGGGGAAAAAGGTTTTGTTTTTTAGCCAGAAATTTTAAAAAAGAATATATTTAAGAGCAGTAAACACAATAGCATCATACTGTGAAACAGTGATATTTTTATCCAAGGTTATCGTACTGTCAGAATCTTATACTGGCCCATGCCTAGTGCCCAGTCTAATGCGAAACAAATTCTCATATTGAGTGTTCCAAAGTTTCCAATACAATTTAAATAAAGTTAACAAACGATGTAATATTTTTAACATTTTTTTTTTAAGCAATCCCACTGGTAAACACTGTTAATTGCCATTAGACTAATTGCATGACAGTCATGTGTACACCAAGTATCTAGCCGCTCCCAATGGATGCTTACATAGAAACTAGCCCTAATCTGAAGGCCCAGGTACACTTCTATACTTTTAAAGGGGAAATGAAGCACTCAGTCAAGTTTATATTATTTTGTACA